>CM033647.1:127990418-128136325 GCA_019512145.1 Engystomops pustulosus
AATGAGAGGGTAGGATGAAGGAGCACTCCAATATATAGTGAAAAAGAAGAAAGTTTATTCCACCATTGATGCGACGTTTCGCCTTATCGTTAAAGGCATTTTCAAGCATAGTGTTAGTCAGAAGTCAGCTGACTTAAATAGGCGGCGTTAGTTAGCGCCGGAACACGTGACATATCATACAAAGTATCCAAAAACATGTTAAACAATATAAAAAGACATGTTCCAGATACAACATGTGTAAAGTGACATCATTAAGTGCAGATCAACAATAAAGTGCATAATTATTATAAAGAAGTCCGTTGGTTGTCAAGGACGCTATCGACATGTGTGAAGGATCATAGCCATCATACAAGTGTGTCACCAATCGTGCGTAGAGCAGTGTCCATATACAAACAATCTTTTTCACTATATATTGGAGTGCTGCTTCATCCTACCCTCTCATTCACTACTAAGGTGTTGTCTGGAAGGTTTTCTAGCAAAGCCCCAGGGAACTGAATAGCGTACTCATGTGAATCCCCAACATATACACCATAATTAAAAAGACAGACTTTAAAATCCAACTTATTTTTAAATTAACAGTATGCTACCTTTTGCTAAAACAAGATGGGAATGTAGCCTTAGTCTACATTCACACACATATTTGGGGGATGTATATACGGCCGACATATATATACAGTGTATATACGTCCCCCATACACTGCAATGGGCGGATGTCCTATCTTTCTCCAGAATACAGCGCAAAACGCAATGTTCCTTTATGGAGCAGCGCTCGCCCCCTCCCCCCCGGCGCCGATGTGTGCCTGTCGTGCTACGGTACGGCGGGCCCATGTCAATGTGAATGTAGCCTTAGTATGTGTTTTTTTCTCACCACAGCCCCTTGATTATGTAAAACCCCTTTAAGTCTACATACTGTTCTTCTGGTAAAAGGATTTAAAAATGTGCTTTCTTTCCAAAAAACAAAGAACTGAAAGCAAAGATGTGCCTTTAGCGCCATCTGTCTACAGAATATTCAGATATTTACTAGAGCTAAAGAGATAAATATTTGAGCTATGGAGTAAGAAACTGTGCAGGAGGATTACATTTGCAATGGTTTACATTCAAATAAATAAGGATAAGTCTTATGCCAAGCACAACATGGTAAATGAATGCCTCTGGTCACTACTGAAAAGTCTGCAGCCTCATCCGAGAGCTACATTCTCTCACACCTAATCCTGGAGTTGCCAGGTGTCGGATTACCCCTTTAAGTGTTCAAAGGCATGGCATATTCTATATATCTTTGGCAGATTACATTAAGAACAATTACATATATGCCGTGTGCATTTATTCTGCCCCATAAGATGCCATGTTACTGTAAACCTAGGGTTATTTTGCATGACGGGTTCTCTTTAAAAGAAAACTCACAACACAGAAAAAATAGGTTTTAGTGTCACCGGATTTCATGGCCATTACATTTTGTTAATGATAGAACAGTGATGGGGGGTTATTTTTGTGGGATGAGCTTTAGTTTTCATTTGTATAATTTTTTGATCACTAGTCAGGTGTTTTGCTGTAAGGCTTTGGCAAGGAGGTAATATTGATACAGTTTCTTTTTCGCAAGGCATTAACTGTGTGGGATGTATTAGGTTTAGAGTATAATCGTTTAGGTCTAGGATATAGAACTTGGAAACAGACTGCAATACGTGGTGGCATAAAACTGACCTGCATCTGATTAAAAATTAACTGACTTCCATTGAAACCCATAACTAGCTCAGATGCCGCAGTTCCATGGCAACTCTAAGCCAAAACCAGAGATGTTTGGCTTTGTAAAAGAGAAATTACTTGTAACAAATAGCCTACAGATTCAAACATGTGAATTTTTAGATGATATGTCAGGAAAGGATATTGTCATGTCATGGTCATGCTTAATGTCAAGGGAGATGCCTTGTCCCACCCTGGAAAACTTATTTGTGTCTAACGCTATCAGTCTCCACATGCCTACAAGGAAGCGGCAATTGGCCGTCTCTGTACACTGTACTGAAGAGACCCAACTAGATGAAAACAGTGCTGTCTACAGTTAGGAGTCAGTTCCTTCTGGAATAGATATACTGGTATGGTTTTTATAATAATAATTATTCCTTTAGTGCACACAGATTACACAGCGCTGCACAGAGTTTGCCAAATCGGTCCCTATCCCCAATGGGGCTGCCAATCTAATCAACCAACCAGTATGTTTTGGAGTGTGGGAGGAAACTCACGCAAACACAGAGAGAACATACAAACTCTTTTGCAGATGTTGACCCTGCGACTTGAACCCAGGTCCCCAGCGCTGCATGGCTGTAATGCTAACCACTGAGCCACCCTACTGCCCCATATTATAATCCTGCATAATGTCATAAGGCTTCCTGAAGGTCATGCTTGCTGGCAAGGGAGCTGCCTTACTAAAAGAAGCCTGGTTTCCTTATCTCATCCTGGAAAACTTATTTGCATGTTTTCCCTATATCTAGTTACATAAGCATTTTAAAGTTATACAGTGCTATGTAAAGAAGTAGTTTGATCCCTATGGATATCTGCTCTATGACCTTATATGCTCATGTCATTACCGGTATTATAATTTATTCAGATACTCCCATAACTCCACGTCATGGAAAAACTGTGTGCAAAACATGAAACGGAAAGCCCGGAATGTAAACGGATATAGCCAATATTTAAAATCCAAACTGCAGGACAACGTTATCTGGAGACACCCAGAACATGGACAGCACTGAATCACTGGCTACTGCCAATGGTCGCTTCTCCTGCTTACAGAGGGAAGGAGCCAAACCACAGGACAGTTTTATCATCCAGCACCAGACACTTCTATGATTCTTGTGCAGATAATGACTGTCTAGTCTAACTCAGCACTGTCTAACCCAAGAACACTTCATAAATCGGCCCCAGTATCTTCTACTTACGCGTTTCATCTTTTGGAATCTCCACAGAACTGTTGATATAAGCTGAAACCTTGGTGGTAGAGAAGCTACATCGTTCCTTATGGCCAAGGTAGCTGTAATCTTGTTCAGACTCAAGTCCTCCTTAAAAAATGAAACATAATACTGTATGTAAGGAAGATACACTAATGAGAAAACACACAAAAGGTACTTAAAGCTACCAAAAGTGTTCAATAGCTTTCAAATATGCATTTATAATATATAATACTATTTTAAGATATAAATTTTAAGATGAAATCCCAAATATTTAGCTGTTCTTTTCTTAAAAGGGGTCATTCCATGAAAGACATGGCAAGAGACCAAAAGTCTTCCTTGAATCCTGCCTTTAGCACTTCATTCACTACTAAGGTGTTGTCCGAAAGGTTTTCTAGCACAGCCCCAAGAAACTGAACAGTGTACCCATGTGAATCCCCAACATATACACCATAATTAACAAGACATAGACTTTAAAATCCAACCTTTTTATTTTTTTTTTAAATTAACAGTATTCTGCCCTTTGCTAAAACAAGATGTGAATGTAGCATTAGGCTACATTCACACACACACACATTTGGAGGACATATATACGGCATATATATATACATCCCCCATACGCGGCAATGGGCGCATGTCCTATCTTTCTCCAGTGTACGGCCGGCGGGCACATGTCAATGTGAATGTAGCCTTGGTATGTGTTTTTTTCTCACCACACCCCCTTGATTATGGAAAACCCCTTTAAGTCTACATACTGTTCTTCTGGTAAAAGGATTTCAAAATGTGCTTTCTTTCCAAAAAAAAAAAAACTGAAAGCAAAGATGTGCCTTTAGCGCCATCTGTCTACAGAATATTCAGATATTTACTAGAGCTAAAGAGATAAAAAAAATCTATGATTAAAAAGCCAATAAATATTTGAGCCATGGAGTAAGAAAATGTGCAGGAGGATTACACTTGCAATGGTTTACATTCAAATAAATAAGGATAAATCTTATGCCAAGCACAACATGGTAAAGGAATGCCTCTGGTCACTACTGAAAAGTCTGCAGCCTCATCCAAGAACTACATTCTCTCACAGGTAATCCTGGAGGTGCCAGGTGTCGGATTACCTCTTTAAGTGTTTAAAGGCATGGCATATTCTATATGTCTTTGGCAGATTACATTAAGAACAATTACATATATGCTGTGTGCATTTATTCTGCCCCATAAGATGCCATGTTACTGTAAACCTACCCAGCTTCTCGATAGCTTCATATGCATTGGATGGGAGACCTCCTCCACAAGCTTTATCTACACCATCACAATCCACCAGCTCTGAAAAACAGAAACCATAGGAATTATAACAGAGCGTCAATGAATGTTACACACTAATAGGAAATGTGGGATTGTAATGATAACTTAATCCTTTTGTGATTACTCCTGATCCAGTCACTGTTAATGTGATCTGAAGTGCTTTACTTTTATTTATTATAAAGCAGAACACCAAGGGGAGATATACATGTTGGCACAGTGTGCCTTTTAGTAGATCTGGCACCTGCAGCACTGCAATTCAAGGTCTGGCATAAAACTGCACCAGGAAAGCCATAACCTGGTCCCTTTGTCACAAGAATGTTTGTTATCCTTTATCCACAGTATAGGTGGATATCAATCTAATCGTGGGAGGTCTGACTGATGGGACCCTCGACAATCACAAGTATGGGTTCTCAATAGAGATGAGCGAGCACTAAAATGCTCCGAGTGCTCGCTACTCAAGTCGAACTTTTTCCGATGCTCGAGTGCTTGTTTCGAATAACGAACCCCATTGAAGTCAATGGGAGACTCGAGCATTTTTCAAGGGGACCAATAAAATGTGTCATTTTATTGAGAAATAAGGAAGTCAGTCCTGTTTCTTCGTTTTTTTTATTCAATGGAATATTCATGGAACTTCAAAAAGGAGAATGACCCGTGTTAAACATCTGCAATGTGTTCTTCACACATATTGTTCTTCACATACTATTGTGAAGAACACCTTTCTGCACTCGTGTCTTCTGATAAGTTAGCAGATGTATGGAAACATCTGCAATGTGTTCTTCACTGTGTTCTTCACTTAAATGATCCTTAAATGAACCTGTGTTCACTGTGTTCTTCACTTAAATGATCAAGTAAAAGCTCGATCTCGAGCAGGTGAAATACTCGTTCATGCTCGCTCATCTCTAGTTCCCAATGATCACAAGAATGGCAGTCCCATTCTCAGAAATGGACCAAGCATGTGTCCTGCCACTCCATTAAATGCTGTGGGAGCTTTCAAAATCTGTGATGCCTTCAAAGTCAGTAAATGGGAGTGCCGAAGATGGCTCAACGCTGTGTTTCATTCAATTAGTGAGAATGAGGGTCCGATCGGTCTCAATCTCATTAATGGTGGAAGTCACAGCTGTCAGAACCCCTCTATAAGATTGTTATCCCCTATTGTGTTATTAAAGGATGTTTATAGGTTCCATGACTCGAGATATAACCGTTTGAAGTTTGCCAATGTCTTCATGTCTATAAATGGGCTACCTGCACAGGAAATATGCCAATAAAACGTATATAGCTGCATGGCAGTCGTTAGGGGTTTATTTCACTGTTCTAGCTGCAGTACCTTGCTCGGACAGGGAGACGAGTGACCCTTTCTTCAAAAACCATTGTCCCTCAATATTTCCGGTTACTGAAAAAGCCCAACAGGAGCCGCACATGCCCTGAACAGGTAGAAGATGGAACATGACAGCAATAAGTAACATAGGAAGACACATATAGCAATACCAATACAGATGTACTACTGAAGTACTACAGTGACAACACCCTGTTATGTAACCATGTAAGAATGCTGACACAACATGTACTTGCAGAATATCTATAAACACAGGGAAGCAACAAGTTTCTGCAAACAATCCTTGCACAACCAATACTTGTGATAGGAATAAAGAAGAAAATAAATGTGCAAAACTGACATAAGTTCAATTTTGTCCAGAAATATTTGATGTGTCACAAATATAAGCACTGGGCACTACCTGGTTCTTGACTTCAGTAACTGCTCCATGTTCTCTCCAATCCCATTGTGCCGGAGAAGGATCCGTTGGCATCACAGCCATCTTCATAGGACGAGTGGGTTGACTGGATAGTAATGGATTCAGATACAGAGTCCGGAATTCTTCCTCTAAAAGTTGGAGAGTGTTCATTTAATAACACAGGTACATTCCAGACTAAGATTGTGTGTCACCTGGTAGGGTTGTATTCAATATGTACATCCAGTGTAAGTGTTAGATAAATCTATGACAACAAATGGTAGGGAGACTGGCAGACGAGTTACCCCATAGTGATTCAAGCACTGTCTATTCATCACCTTATAGAATTTGCACCAAATAATCAGCACATGAATAGGAAGCGTGGTGGTAGCAAGCAGTCAAAAGCAGCACATAGTACAGGACGAGATGGCTGACTGCTAAGACCTCTTCCATGACAGAAAGAAGGAGGGGAAATGTCAAAGTTTATAATGCGGGGCGGGGGCAGAAGAGAGAGGGAAATGACAACAAACTATTTTGTTTCACCTTATTATTTACAATGAATCACATTAAATGCTATTATAAAGTTAAAGTATACAGCTTTTGAGGGATAGTAAATATGTATATGTTAGCATTTTCAAATTTATATTTAATAAAATATAAAATATCTGTTATTAGAAATGTATTATAAAAATATCTATTTTTGTTCATTTTTTTAAATTTTTGACAGCTTAAAAGGCTGTGGGAAGAAAACAAATAACAATGAACTCCGGTAATGCTCACAATGGAGCATGGCTCCATTCCAGCTGTAAGGCACTGTTCACACCTATGTCTGGGTTTTCTGCTTCACTCTCTGTTGAAGTATTAGCATACAAAAGGGGCAAGAGATTTTCCTTGTAAGCCACATTCCAGATCATATTTCTTTTATGACTTAGTATAATGGCATTATCCAAGAAAACTACTTTGGATTGAGATGTAAATTGGATGTATAAAGTCAAGGAGACGGAGAGATTAACACTCAAGTCAAGCTTTCTCTTGCTGAGAAAGTCCCCTTCACTGTAAACGATGGTCCTGTACCCGGAGACTTTACTAACCACATCTCCTGGAGTCCACATGATGTCAATCACAGTGAAGGAGGCGTTCAGAGCTCCAATCCTTGACATTTTATAAAGTCCTACTTAACTTTAAAAAATCAATTTTGAAGCTCACTTCAAAGTTGATTTTCTGGATGATGCCATCACATTGGATCCTGAAAGAAACAAAAACTAAGTGATGTTATGCTACTTGGCAATATTCTGGAAGTGGGTTATTAGGCCTATTGCCGATGGCAGGTTCCCTTTAATATTGTAAAAGCAAGATGTACAGTTAAATGAAACTGCACTAGACATTACATAACAGCATAAAATACAGATTCTACTTGCATACAGTATTTGGTAAAATGTTCCTAGTTATTTCCTTGGGGATATTGCAATATTTCCTCTAAACACTCCAGCCGTTTCTTACAGTTACAGCCCCATTTCTCACCTGTGAGATCACTAAATTTAGTTACACCATATTCAGCTGTTCCCTGGTCCTTTTCCTGAATCTCTTTTGCTTTCAAGAGATTTTGAGAAAAAATCTGTAGCCTCATCAAAGCCTCTGAAAAACAGGATTAGAGTATTGGGTAAAATAGTAAATATTACATATTTTTTACATGCATAATCAAGATGCATGTAACAGATAACCCACTAGAGCCGAGTAAAGAGATTACCTTCATCATCTTTGTATTTTTTATTGTAAGTATTCACAAAGTCCTTAAATAATGATAAGGTTTCCAGCATCGCATCCTAAAAGAGGAATTGTAACTATAAGTATAATACATATAATATCAGACAGCAAGGAGTGAGGTGGGAAGCTTCATCTTATACCTCTCCTGTCATGGAAGCTTCAGAGGAGGATTCGTCTGATCTTTTTTGAAGTCCTGCAGAAGGAAAAAAATAATTATGACATAAAAGGACTGGGGTGTGATAGTAAAACAACTGCCCAATAGATGTGGAGATGATCCATAAGTACAGACCTTCTTGGGAACACTTTGTCTCCAATACTTTTGTCTCATTTACCCATGGGACCACTAACATGGAAAATTTACATTGGATTTCCTGTTAAATAAAGAATACAGAAACATACATTTAGACCAGGGGTCAGGAACCTTTTTGGCTGAGAGAGCCATGAACACCACATATTTTAAAATGTAATTCTGCGAGAGTCATACAATATGCACATGTCTCCAAGACAGTAGATAGGTAGCCCCAACACATGCCCCCCAGTAAATAGGTAGCCCCAGCACATGCCCAAGGTAGATAAGTAGTCACATCACATGACCCCAGTAGATAGGTAGCCCCACACATGCCCCCAGTAGATAGGTAGCCACAGCAAATACCTCCCAGTAGATACATAGTGCCATAACATACTTGCCCCCACTCCTGCGCTCTTCTTTATGACTCAGACGCCACTGCCATCATTGCTTGGGTCATAGAGAAGAGTGGATGCGGCTCTACTCTAAGACACAGGTACAGCGATGGCACCTTGGTCACACAAAGGACGCAGGCACTTGTAGCATCCCTGCCAGCATCCAGTGATCATTGCTGTGTGTGTCTTAGATGTACACACTGCCGATCGCTATTAATCAATGATTTGTCTGAGAGCCACATACAGCCATCAAAAGGGCCCCATCTGGCTCCCGAGCCATAGGTTCCCTACCCCTGATTTAGACAATCACCAGTAAATAGTTGGATTCAAGTGCACAAATCCATTCAACAAACTTTGGACAGATAAGTACAGTACAGGGTTTGTATATGAAGAGCCATACCATTTCTGACCATTACAGGACATGTATTGTAGATTTTTATCAGCTTCCCCAGTTGTGGAGGCTGCAGACTGGCTGCTATCTATGAGAATCCTCTCCATAACTCCCCCTTTCCCTCAGAATCATTCAGGATGTTATAGAAAAGTACTGACCAGCCTGACGTGAATAAAGTTCTTAAGACAGAAACTACATATGTTGCACTTGTAACCCGTCATTCAGCATTGAAGGAAATCTACTATCAAAATCCAGCATGATAAACCAGGGAAACTTACTCATAGATCTGGGCACTGTTACTGTAGTAATCTTCTTAGATTTGTCATCCATGGGCTCCTTCCTTCTAAAAACAACTTTTACAATTATGTTAATGAGCCTGAGGGGCTTTACAGGCTGTTATAGTGGCCCTTCCCCTATTCTCCCTTTAGCATAAGTGCTGACACATAGCAACTTGTAAAGCTAAATCACACAGGGTCTAAGGTACCTAAGTGTTCCTAGTTTATTATACTTGACTTTGATTGTAGATTTCCTTTAGACCACATCCCAAAATAATTACACAGGGTCATGAGGTATACACTATCATTGGTATATGTCATATGATAAGTCTAAGTATAAGCTGACCCAAGTATAAGCTGAGACCCCTAATTTTACCATCAAAAGCTGGGAAAACCTATTGACTCGAGTATAAGCCGAGGGTGGGAAATGCATTGGTCACAGCCAGCCACCCCCCATGTAGTATACAGCCAGCCAGCCACCCCCCCATGTAGTATACAGCCAGCCAGCCCCCCAGGAGTGTATGGGGGACGTATATCGGCCGTATATACGTCGGCCGTATATACGTCCCCCATACGTTCGTGTGAATGTAGCCTAAGATGTACACACTGCCGATCGCTATTAATCAATGATTTGTCTGAGAGCCACATACAGCCATCAAAAGAGCACCAACTGGCTCCCGAGCCATAGGTTCCCTACCCCTGATTTAGACAATCACCAGTAAATAGTTGGATTCAAGTGCACAAATCCATTCAACAGACTTTGGACAGATAAGTACAGTACAGGGTTTGTATATGTAGAGCTATACCATTTCTGACCATTACAGGACATGTATTGTAGATTTTTATCAGCTTCCCCAGTTGTGGAGGCTGCAGACTGGCTGCTATCTATGAGAATCCTCTCCATAACTCCCCCTTTCCCTCAGAATCATTCAGGATGTTATAGAAAAGTACTGACCAGCCTGATGTGAATAAAGTTCTTAAGACAGAAACTACATATGTTGCACTTGTAACCCGTCATTCAGCATTGAAGGAAATCTACTATCAAAATCCAGCATGATAAACCAAGGAAACTTACTCATAGATCTGGGCACTGTTACTGTAGTAATCTTCTAAGATTTGTCATCCATGGGCTCCTTCCTTCTAAAAACAACTTTTAAAATTATGTTAATGAGCCTGAGGGGCTTTACAGGCTGTTATATTGGCCCTTCCCCTATTCTCCCTTTAGCATAAGTGCTGACACATAGCAACTTGTAAAGCTAAATCACACAGGGTCTAAGGTACCTAAGTGTTTCTAGGTTATTATACTTGATTTTGATTGTAGATATCCTTTAAAGACGACATCCCAAAATAATTATACAGTGTCATGAGGTATACACCATCATTGGTATACGTCATATGACAAGTCTAAGCTGACCCAAGTATAAGCTGAGACCCCTAATTTTACCATCAAAAGCTGGGAAAACCTATTGACTCGAGTATAAGCCAAGGGTGGGAAATGCATTGGTCACAGCCAGCCCCCATGTAGTATACAGCCAGCCCCCATGTAGTATACAACCAGCCAGCCAGCCCCCATGTAGTATACAGCCAGCCCCATGTAGTATACAGCCAGCCCGCAGTTTGCCAAGCACATAAAAAAAAAAAACTTACATACTCCCCTTTGGTCGGTCCCGATGTCCGGCGCAGCTCCCCGATGGTCTGGTCCGCACGGATCCTCATCTTTCTTCTTTTAGCTACAACAGCCAGTAGAGGCACGTCTACACGTTCTGCCGACCGACGCACACAATGACGTCATCGGCGACACCACCTCATCGCAGTGTGTGCCAGCCGGCAGATGGCAAGGACGTGTCTCTGCCGGCTAATACAGCATAGAGAAGAAAGAAGAGGAGCTGCGCTGAGCATCGGGGCGCCGCAGGGTGTGTATGCAAGTTTAATTTTTTTTACTTGACTTGTGTATAAGCCAAAGTGAGGTTTTTCAGCACATTTTTTTGTGCTGAAAAACTCGGTTTATACATGAGTATATACAGTAAGTTGTTTACAACATGGAATTTTATGTAAAAATATATCTGGGTCAGTGATACTAAATTGGCACACCCCTTGAAAATATGATTCTAGTTACTTTAAGTAGATTATATTAAGGGAGGATTAAACAAAAAAAAGCACTGATTAGCTTTCCTAATGACCATAGAAGATGGGAGAATGTTGAGGCAAAGTTACTTTGAAGTTTAGAAGTTACAGTTTAGAAATGTACCAGATTTATTGCCAGGACTGAAGATCAGAATCAGAATTGTTATAGTTTTAGATTTTGGTACATCTGAAGTCCTTTCAAAAGGATCAGAAACTTTTAATACATTTGGTGTAAGGCATAGACTGTAAACCATTAGGTAAACATGAACCAGAATTTCACACTTATATCATAGTTAAAGGGGTTTTCTCACATCTCAATTCCCTAGTGATGTTTACACAATAAAGGTCATTTTAACCCCTTACTTTGCAATATTACTCAGTTTTATTGCTGTTTTAGCTCCCATCACTCTTTAAGCAGACACAATATTATCCATCTAGTTCTGTGGGGTGACAATGTGGTTATATTATCAGGGTACAGGTGTATATAGACTTTTTTCTGGCTTCTGACATTGTACTAACACACTGACACATAGAAGAAGAGATAAGACAGATGAGAGAAGCATGAGATGCCTATTACACAGAAGCATGACAGACAGGCTGACAGACTTGTACACTGTTACACTGTGAGGTCTGCTACATGTCTGTTCTCACGGTTATGTGCCTTATGTGTTTATGAAATTGTTTTGATAATGCTTTGTTAGACTCTGTTCACATATCTGTAGGAATATTGTGGTTGACATTATTGGCTGCCGAGTGACTGCACTTAAAAATTCATCATTTGATTGCATGAATTATGAACCAAACATACCTTGAGAATGCTATAGCTACACTGATGCAGAAACATATTATAAAATTATAATAATTAGGTCCTCCCGCTTCCGTGCCTGGCTCCACGCTTCTCCTCTCACATTAGTTATGCGCTGCCTGAGAGAATGATGTAATCACTGTGTAGAGCCTGACAGGCAGAAGTAATCGATCGCTGCAACATCCCCCACCTAATGTGTATGAGTGATGCAGCTCAGGTTGATTAGTCCTGTCTGGAAAGTTCAGGAAGCTCCTTGTGTAATGTTTTTATGTATGGCACCCAGCTTTTCCAAGGGTCTGATTGTTATTATTGTTTTTTCAGCAAAACCACTCGGGGATTAAACAAGATATGCTTCTGCATCAGTGTAGCTACAGCATTCTCTAGGTACGTTTGGTTCATAATGCATGAAAATCAAATGCTAGATTTCCTTTAAACCTGTCCATATTTGTATTGCAATGTGCTGGAATATTTTTTGATAAGCCATCCATTCTGGCTACTGGCTATTACAGTAGCATATACATTCTGCAGATGGGAAGACTATAGAGTAATAACAGCCACAATGAGAATCCCCCTCCTTGGAATAATGACTCCATCACCGCAGTCAGCATGTCTGAACTCACAACTCCACCTCATGTCAGCAGATCTTTGAGTCATTGCTCTGAATGAAACAAGTTCAAATTCCTAAGTCATCAGACCGTCAGCTGACTCCAGTACTGACCTGAAATGTCCCACAATCCAGCGTGACCAGTTTGTGGCTGTGCACAACATGATTTAGTGTCAGCCTGTGTTTTATGTAAACAGCAAATGTTATCTGGTGACTTACCATGAGTGATGCCGAGATGTGAAGACCACACTTATCTAGGTCATTCTCATCTCCCTTCTTACACAACGTGCGCCCCAAGAAGATGGTGAAATCATACTTCATACCTGACACCAACTATAAAAGAAAACAAGAAAATCTTATATGGATAGGATCATATAGACATATATACGTTTTTAAGTATATACCACCATAATTAATATATCCCTGTCTGATGAGCAGATAACACCTGTAGCACCACGATACCAAAGACAGGCAGCTGCACAGCGCACCATTACAGAGATCCAGAGCCGGTGCTCTCCCCAAAACCACAGAACCTTCAACTGATTGTGGAATATTCTTGATCAAAGGTTTTTCTACACATCCAAACCAGTCTTTTCTGTTCTTCAGTTCTGTTGGGCAGGTTCTAGGTGGCCATGAGCCTGTTTTCATCCAATGAATGGCCTCCTCGGACCACAGGATGATAATTCCGTTTTCACACTTCCATTTTGTTTTAACCCCTGTGAGGTAATAGACTTCTGAAAAGTTGTCTCACATACGCTGAAGTGTGTAGTTTCTTATAAGGTGTTACCATCTCTCAAAGTCACTTGACAGCTGAGTTGTCCCTTAAAGTATAAGGCCTGGAGATTTTCATGAAAGTGAGAAAAATCACATCTTGTAAGCCTCATAACATCCCCCAAAAAAATGAAAGGTTGCATTAAAAAAACATGCAAGCATAAAGCAGACATTCCCGAAATGTTACTTCTTAAGCTATTTGGGTGGTTTGACTCTTAGCCTCAATAGCAGAAGAATTACATTTAGAAAATGGAGAAATTTTAAGATTTTTTGCCAAGTCTGTTTCTTTTTCAAAACAAAAATATAAGTAGTGGGTGCACTGCGATTGTGTCGCACGCGACCCGGCTTCCATGCGTCACAGATTAGGGGCCATGCTGTCGGAAGGTCCGACTGATTCCAAAGTTATAACCACTAAGACCAGCTGTACACAACATGATTTCCAGGATGTATGTCAAAGGTTTTTTGATGTTTGCCATACTTCCTCAATTGTTAAAGAGGTCACGCCCACTGCGTTAGTCCTACTCCGTGTTTATTTTGCGTTAAATGAGACATGTCCTATTCCTGGACATTTTCTAATCACAATCAGTCCTATTGAATTCCATAAAAAAACGGACAGCACTCAGTTATGAAGTGTGGGTAATCCGTGTGGAATCAGTTTTTGCATCTATTGCTAGAAAATATCAGGTGCCAAGTCCCTTCATAGAGGACAGCAGCGGACATCTCGTCACACTGCACTGGAAAACGTCTCGTCCACACGTGACACAGGGGCAATAGTGGCCCCCAGCCTGAGCCCACAACACAGTGACACAGGGGCAGTTGTGGCCCCAGCATGAGCCCATCCAGCACGCACCTGTCTCCGGAGGTCGCTGACCCGCAGTGCCCGGTACACGTCCTCCTGGCCGCTGGCACTATTGTACTCCCGCTCCGCCAGGGCCACCAGTCCCTGCACCTCAGGCTCATCCGGGGACAGCTGGGACCACCGCACCGGGGGCAGACCGCTCACCAGCCCCGCTGCAGCCAGGAGCAGCAGCCAGCGCGCAAGGACAGCCATCTTCATCACAAGTCAAATCTGCTGCCGGCTCCTGCTAAGGGAGGATGTAAACAAGGCTCACGTGACCGGCAGAGCGGCGGCCATATTGGTTGTGGGCAAATGCGGAAAGGCTAGGGAGCGTGACTGGATCCATTACTGTGATCAGTTAGTGTAGCACCTTAGCGATATGAAGGTGCAAGGGTGCTCTGTCATGATGTAGGGGAGTGACTAACTTGGGTCCATGCCAGACACATGAAATAAGTCTCTGCGACTCTCCATCTCGTCACTAGGTGGCAGCGTTACCCAACGTTTCTTCTATTAGTAGAAGAGCGAAGAAATCAGCCTAGCGCTCAGTTCACACTAGTCAAGATTTCCACTTCTAGTTTCCGCTTTAAAAAGCAAAAAACGGTACAGTGATCTGTTATTTTTGCGTTTTGTTCACGGAAAAAATGACGGCGCTTGTAGTACTTTTTTATGATTCATAACGGATGATGCCGAACTGACCATGACGGATAGTAAGTGTCAGTTTTTCCTATTTTTTTAGATGATGAAACAGACAGATATAGATAGACAGAAATAGTAAAAAATATTTGCATTAAAAGAATGGACCTAATATGGTAATACCAAAAAGCATCATTACAACCAAACTGATACAAGTATCAGTATATAATGAAAATTAAATGAATCATTATTAAATATGACAATATAAAAACAATTAATAGGCACAATTTATGTGCCTGCATACAAACACCCCACTCCCAATTCATGGTATGGTATATTGTAGAGCAGTCGCATTTACAATAAATCACAGATCCTCAGAAGTGTGTGACCTACAGAATAAAATACCAGGGTAACATGTAAATGTAGGAGTCAAAATATATGTACTATACGTGATAAAACATATTAGAGTCATAAAGGGATATCAAAAAGATAGCAGAAGTAGGTAACAGATAATATCACAATATGCCCATCATTAAGGTAGATATTCTAATATCACCATATACATAATTACCTCATATGCATGAATATCAAAATTCCATGAAAGGAGTTAAAATATAGATATAAAGACAGAAAAATAGATGACAGATAAATGTGAGGTATAGAGAGAAAGATAAGTAGGGAAATAGAAATGAGAGATCAATCGGTAAATAGATCGATAGGTAGATTGATAGAAAAAAGAGATAGGTAGGTAAAAATCAGACATCTATAGATGGCAACTATTATGAGGGATAGATAGATAGATATGTCTATAGATAGATGTATTAAAAGTGAAAGTAGTAGTTAGTAGTAGAAAGTGTAATTAACTATAATGGACAATGACATCCCTTATGGTCAGTTTTGTTACCGTTAAATTACCATCCTTTATGTCAAGGAAATATTGATCTTGAATGTGTAAGATTTGTTGAAATATTGAGCAATTACTAACTTTATTGAACTGGGGCAATTAGTATCTATTGAAGCGCCAGGCAGCTTATACAACATCCTGGTGTCTTTACAGCCTGATAAACTCTGACCTGCAGAATGTTCTGTGGTGACTTCAGAAGACATTTGGTCACCTCTTCTGTGCACCTACCCCCACCCCTGCATCAGGACTTGGAAACAAAGAAATGTTTACATTTTCCTAGACTCTACCCCTCATTAACACTTTGTCCAATCCTGAATGACCCTGTGGACTAATGGATCAATGGGGGGTTCTGAAACCTGAACCAAACTGGGAAGATATAAAACAATATGAAATACAAGAAATGGTGTTCACTCTTTGGGGGCTGCCAAGACAAGCTGAGTGTGTTCCTTATTTCTCCCACCTCCAGGGAATCAGGATTTACTTTAATTTGTAAGATTTTGTTATTTTTTTTTTACTTTTTCTTTTATAACTGTTTGCCGTGTTGTGTGTCATTTTAGTAATTCTTTTGTTTTTAACATCCTTTTTTATGCACTGACCAACTTTTTGTAATTAAAGATTTTCACTTTAATTTTGGTCCCTGTATGCTCTGCGAACTCATAGCCTTGTGAAGTGTGGTTAGCTGTGTGACTGCTGGAGAGCTGAGCGTGCATGTCTAGTGATGTAACAAGGTGACTGCTAGAGAGCTTGAGAAGCAAGAGTATATGTAGAGTGGGATACTTATTGGTACCTGGATAAATGCTATAAGTGGTGGCAGCGGATTGGGGGTGCTGAAGCTGTGGTGTGATCTATGCTCAATTTGTGTCCTGAGTGAAAGGTGAGCGCAAGTTTGAGTGGGCTAAATTAACATGTACAGTTGCACCCTTAAGTCACGTGACAAGGCAGTGGCATGTTATTTTTTTGAAATGGAGGTAAATAAAAGGAAATTCTTACGGTAGTGTGAACTATATACAGCCCCCAGTAGTCAAGATATACAGGCCCCAAGTAATCACTGTATACAGCCCCCTGGCAATCACTATAAACAGCCTCCAGTAATCACTATATACAGCTCCCCCAGCAATCACTATAAACAGCCTCCAGTAATCACTATATACAGCCCACCAGCAATCACTATATACAGCTCCCATAGTAATCACTGTATACAGCCCCCAGTAATAGCTATATACAGCTCCCACTTTATACCCCCCCCCCTCAGTAATCAAGGTATACAAGCACCCAGCAATCATGATATGCAGGTCCCATGTTATAACTGTATATAGCTCCCCAGCAATCACTATATACAGCCCCCAGTAATCACTATATACAGCCCCCCAGTAATCACTGTATACAGCCCCCAGCAATCACTATATACAACCGCCCCCAGCAATCACTATATACAGCTCCCAGTAAACACTATATACAGCCCCAGTTCACTTTATACAGCCCCCCCAGTAATCGCTGTATACAGTCCCCCAGCGTTAACTATATACAGCCCCACAGTAATAACTATATACAACCCCCCAACCTTACCTATATACAGTCCTACAGTATAAACTATATACAGCCTCCTATAATAACTATATACAGCCCCCTATAATAACTATATCCAGTCCCCTATAATAACTATATACACCCCCTATGACTATATACAGTCCCTTATAACTATATACAGCCTTCCTATAATAACTATATACAGCCTTCCTATAACTATATACAGTCCCCCTATAATAACTATATATTGTCCCCTATAATAATATAATAACTATATACACCCCCTATAATAATTGTATACACCACCTATAAATATATACAGTCCCTTATAACTATATACAGCCTCCCTATAACAATATACAGCCTCCCTATAATAACTATATACATCCCCTATAATAACTATATAAAGCCTCCATTTAACTATATATACAGCCCCCTATAATAACTATATACACCCCCTATAACTATATACAGCCTCCCTATAACAATATACAGTTCCCCTATAATAGCTATATACAATCTCCCTATAACTATATACAGTCCCCCTATAATAACTATATGCAGCCCCCCCTATAACTATATACACCCCCTATAATAACTATATACAGCCTCCCTTTAACTATATACAGCCCCCTATAATAACTATATACACCCCCTATAATAACTATATACAGCCCCTATAATAACTATATGCACCCCCTATAATAACTATATACAGCCCCCCTATAATAACTATATACAGCCTCCCTAAAATAACTATATACACCCCCTATAATAACTATATACAGCCTCCCTTTAGCTATGTACAGCCCCCTATAACTATATACACCCCCTATAATAACTATATACAGACCCCTATAATAACTATATACAGCCTCCCTATAATAATTATATACACCCCCTATAATAACTATATAAAGCCTCCATTTAACTATATATAAAGCCCCCTATAATAACTATATACCCCCCTATAACTATATACAGTCCCTTATAACTATATACAGCCTCCCTATAACAATATACAGTCCCCCTATAATAGCTAAATACAATCTCCATATAACTATATACAGTCCCCCTATAATAAATATATACACCCCCTATAATAACTATATACAGCCTCCCTTTAACTCTATACAGCCCCCTATAATAACTATATACACCCCCTATAATAACTATATACAGCCCCCTATAATAACTATATACAGCCTAACTATAATAACTATATACAGCCTCCCTTTAACTATATACAGCCACCTATAATAACTATATTTACCCCCTATAATAACTATATACAGCATCCCTATAATAACTATATACAGCATCCCTATAATAACTAACTATATACAGACTGCTATTATAACTATCTACACCCCCCTATACTAACTATATACAGTTCTAGGTAAAATAATAAAATAGTACTCACCTTCCATCGTTTCCCTGATGCGCACCGACCTTCCCTCACGGTGTCAGGATACTAGGGGATATCGGAGGTGTACCAAGATTGCGGTGCCATGCTGCAGATGATGTCACTGCGCCATCTTTTTTTTACCTCCGATCATCTATGGCAGAGCAGGGAACTTATTGTTGGACCCAAATATACTGTGGGCGATTCGGGCACCCAAATCACCCACATTTGGTGGGGGCCCCTCTAAGGGCAAAGTGGTGGGGGACCCAAGGCGCGGACCTGAGCAGGGAAGCAACACATGCAAGATATCGGGCGCAAGATCTTAGTGAAACTCTGCATGATCGTCGGACAACGCTCTGAGCTCAGCAGCCAAAGTCTACTCATCCCTCCCCACTCCATTGAAAGATGGTCATGGTGCGTTAAGCCACTGTGTGCTGCATGCCATAGACCTCTGGGGGGCTGTGATACAGCTGCAAATTGTGTGGCCTTATTACGGGCCCTCTACGGTCATGTGCATGGGGCTTAACTGTTTCACTGCAGGTTTATTTAGTTCTTCCTGCTACCAGCATGATGAATGCTGCCAAACTAGTCACCATATACACCATGGGGGTGTATGATGGTCCTGCGGCTGCTCTTGCGCAGTGCGATACAACAAGAGGCTGAAGCCTCTTGATGTATCCGACGGGGTCTTGCGCAGAATTTATTTCTATGACAGGCCCTGTCTGGGGTTGAAATAAATGCAGTCGGCAAATTTTCACATGTGAAAAGTCACCGGCTGCAGCGAGTGCGCAGGCATGGGGACATTAACGCCCCCGTCCTAGCAATAAGCTAGCATTTGCTATTATTTCAGGGCTTTTGATAAATATGTCAAAATATATATACATTTCAGGGGCCCTACTAATTATGCCCCCATATATATATTCTGTGCAGTGTTTAGTTGATTTACTTGTTGGAATCCCCCTGGTTTAGATGCTGAATACAGGTCATCATGGTAGCTGTGAGCAACCTCAATTTGATTCAACTTCAAGGTCCACTTCAGTGATGCTGAGAAATATTTTTAATATTCATAACAGAAAATGTCCCACTTTAGGAAATAAAAGGGTTATAACTGCAATGTGGGTATCATTTTTAAAGGGGGAATCACACTGGAAATGACAATTTGGTAAAAGAGGTATGGTAGCAGCCCAGGATCTGCTATTTAGGTGTATTTCTAATCAGAACACATATTGAATAGGCATAGCCAAAAGTTGTCCCATGTTTTGCATCGAAAACAACTTCCAAACTTCCTAGAAAGCTTTCTCCAAGTGTCTGTGGGATTTTTGCCTATCTACCCAAGAGAATATTTGTTACACCAGACCTTGTTCAGGAGAGCCTGGAACACAATCTCTTGTTTTTATCCCAAAATTAGGAAAATGGGAATGGTGTCTGTAAGGGGCAGAAAACCATGACTTAATGGACCTTGTTTTGCACACTGGGGCAAAATCCTGTCAGAACAGAAAGGGCCTTCCGTAAACATCCCTAAAGTTGAAAGTATTTAATTTTTCAAATTATCTTCGATTGCAGATAGAAAAGAGTTATTCTCCAGAGACTTATACCAGTTCATGTGACATGTGCCATTTTTATTAATTAGTGCAAATGTACCCCTTCCCATTTGGTTAATATGGCCCAGGCAAACACATCCACCTTTTAATAAGGCAGACAAAACCCATATGGGGCCCACATGATGTGGAGGTTGTGTAGACATGATAATTAATGCAGTGCGCAAGAATTTGCAATTATTTCAGTGCTTTTACACCAGAAAATTGGCATAGAAGCAGTAAGAAATCTCCCCCTCTTATACATTGCAGAACTTTTCCAGCTGAATAGTTTTGTATACTGCCAAACACACCTGATTGAAGATGGTGCGGGGAGTTGGTCCACCATCAGATACCATCAGAATGATTTGTGTGAGGCTACATTCACACAGAGCATTGGAGATGCATTTACAATGCTTTAGCAATATGCAAATGTTATGTTAAAATTGTGTTTGCATTGTTTATTATTTAATAATAGCAATGCTTAATTTTAGCACATTGTGGCTCATTTACTAAGGTTCTGTCGGACACATTTTCGTTGGGTTTCTTGACGATTTCCGTTTAGCGCAGAATTGCCCCGGGATGCACCGTCTTGCACGCGACAGAAATCGTGGGGCGGACAACCCGACGGATTTGGACAACGTGCAGGATTTGACATTAAGAATTGTGTCGTAAGACACGCAGGTGAACTCGGGCGGACTAGCTTAGTGAATCACGGCAGACCCGAATCCTCGTCGGACAACCCACTGCGGGATCGCGTCAGGACCGGGTAAGTAAATCTGCCCCATTGTCTTATCTTATTTTCCCCTTCTCTGCGCTCTTTTTGCGCTTGTTGTGAGTCTATTTTTGCACCTCATTTGTCTTTGACGTTTTGGTTCTTTGTCAATTGCAGGGTTTTTTTGCGCCTTATTGTGCGTAAATTTTTTAAAAGGCTCAATTTGTTGCGCAAATCATACCATAGCCTTTCCTAAGCATTGTCAGGACTGGCGCGTTATTGTGCAATTATTTGCGCCCGTATAGGCGCAATAGTATAATAAATTGGGCGCAAACATCTGGAAAGAGACGCAATGTAATGACAAATAGGGTGCAACAAGACACAACGAATTAAGGCATAGCATGCCAAAAAAGCGCAAAACAGCCATTACGCAGCAAAAAGACGCATAAACACCAATGGAAGGAAAAGATAAATGACCCCCATTGAATTGCATTTGTAGACTGCTATTGTTTACTTGTGTATTATTTTGTTTACATGGCTGTATATCTTTTCTTTGTAGGAACATTTAGTATATCTATAGATATTTCATTAAAAAACAAAACTTCTTTATATTGAGTTGTTTCTCTGATTTGGCTGAGTTGATGGAGACATTTTGGCCAGTGCTTACATCTTAAGCTCACTATACAGTATTAGAGCACAAACTTAATACCTATAACACACACATTTATTGATCACCCTCTCCTCCTCAATGTCCTGGCCAGATACATACCAGTCCTTATCTTACTTCACTGACATCAATGCCAGTCTGCCTTCCATGATACACATTAGACTAGGCTGATAAGTTGACAAATGCCAGACATGTCTTAGCCCATGTTGGCTGTTATGGTATTTTGAATGGTTCAGTGTAAAATGACTTCTTTTCAAAGAAAAATTGTATTTCGATAAAAGTTTTTTTTTTAAGTAGGAAAGATTTTTTTGGCAGATTGAATAAAATGAGAAATGATTGTAGTAAAATATGTAACTTATTACACTGCTCTTCTGCAAATGAGGCTCTTCATGTTCACCCCCTGTGAAGTGTATGCTGGTTATTTCAGTGTATGGTTAGTTTTCAAACCGTTCGCTAAAATAAATGAATCGACAACCATTAAATATTCACATTTATTTCCTCTGATATTTAGAGGAGCTTTTCTGAGAGTAGGCCACAGAAATGGTTGACAATGTTATGTGTTAAAAAAATAGTTCCTGAACCATAATCACACCACACTGGGTAAACAGGTACATGACTGACATATATTGGCTCAGCGAGAGTTCACCAACCTTGATCCTGAGTCCCACTCTTTTTACCACTTTCAATAACCTTTTGTTTCTTCAAGGATCTGTGCACATTACAAAAGTATCATTTACGCTACTTGCCTGGAAAGCTAAACTAAAAATTCTACCTTCATGAAAATACAGCAATCCGTGATGTAGAATGTAAAAATGTATATATACACTTATGGGTTTCACATAATTAATTCTGTAGACATGATGCGCTAGAGAATTCCAAATGCAACACATACTTGGACGATATCCAGTTATGACCTTTAGGATATGCATGGTAACCACACAGCTTCCAGAGAAGTACTTGCTACTGCTATATATGCAGTAACACAATAAATAATCAGAAATGAAAAGGCAAAGTGCATTGAGCTTTGGTGCCTCTAGAACACATGACTGTAGAAAAATCATATGACTTTCAAATATCAATAACATAGATAATGTCACATAATGACCCAATGTCCACTGAGCAATAAGAAGAAAATAAATACCCTAAAAGATGAACCTTTAATTTATAGAGGTGATAGTACAGGATGGCAACCTAATGACTCACTTCAGTGTTTGGTGACCGCTTTTCAGCTGTTTTCATTCAATAAAGTGTATATATACATTTTAGTTGGCGCTGTGTAACACTTTACCAAGGTCATTTTGTCCTTAAATAAACGATGGAGGCACAGGGAAGAGGGGTGGGGGGTAGAGCTTGGGAACAGTCAAGGGAAATGGGTTATAGGTGTTGTTTTTACAGATCACTCTCTCCATAAAGAGCACTGGAGAAGGACATATAATCCAGAGCTCCGGAAACGGCATCTGCCCCCATGTATTTTGTCATGCGGCTGATACAATATTCAGCTTGTTCAGGGGGCAACTCTCTGCGGAGTTCATCAACGGTGATGTAGCTCTGAAAGTAAAAAAAAAAATAACTTATACTGATGCAACACCACCAACTGCTTCAATTGAAATCCTTTAGGGCAAAGACAATTATAGTATAACTTTTTTTTGCTATCTCACCACTCTTGCTTACACTCAATAATAAAGTCTAAAGTTAAAAGGATTTATTAAAGGAATTATTATTTATGGCACCACATAAAAAAGTGGAGGGAGTGCACAATCCTTTTACACAGGGCAATGAGCTGCCAATAACCTTGCATCCGAAATACTACATGTATGATGCAATTAGCTGACAAATGAGCTTGTTTGTCACTAATCAAATGAATCAATCCAACAACAGCCTCTCCATATAACTGGACTTGTAAAGGGACCTTTAGTTTTTAACTGACCTTATCTGATGCCAGGATCTTGAATGAAGCCATAACTTGTTCAGCAGTGTCTGTTTCTGCTGTCTCCCGGGTCATGAAGTCAATAAAGGCCTGGAAGGTCACAACTCCTGTGTTGTTAGCATCAACCAAAGTCATGATGCGAGCAAACTCAACTTCACCCTAGAAAATAAGGAAACCTTATTGAATATTTGGACGTAAATGCAATTGTATTATAAATTGTATGACAAATCATCTGTTTTAGAGATATGTCAAAATATAAAATGGATTCATTATTAGTTTCTTGTTTACGGTCTTACCAAATCATAACCCATGGAGATCAGGCAAGCACGGAAGTCATCAGGATCCATCATGCCGTTCCTCTTCTGTATGAAAAGAAGTAAATCCAGTGTTTAGAAATTTTTATTTAGAATAAACAATAAAAGGTTTTGCAGATGCAGATCAGGGGACTTATAAGCTGTAAGGTGACAGCTTTCTTATATTTGGTGAGTTTATTACTGTGTTATGTTTTATTGTTGTGCTCAGTGTCAAAGTGTTAAATATATAAAATTAGAATAATGATGGAAATGATTAAATTTATTTCAGAAGTGTTAATTTTTTTAAAATAAAACTTTGTAAATATTCTTATTAGCTAGTGTGTTCTTGTTGACCAGTAAGGATTACGCACCCTGTCAAAGTGGTTGAATGATGCACGGAACTCGTTCATCTGTTCTTGGCTGATTCCCTTAGCATCACGGGTCAGAATCTGGTTTTCAACTTCATTGATGGTCCTAGCAATTGTTGTAAGGAGCTGCTCCCATCCGACACGGATATGCTAAAATAAAAAAATGATATGAATGTGAAAATGAATGATTGGAAGCAAAAATATTTAATTGTACACTCTAAAGAGTTACCATTTAAATCATAGAGTAAGATGAAAAAGATATGTAATAAAGCATAATATGTACTGTAGTATACACATGGGCTCACAGGGCCTTGGGAGCTATAGAATCTACAGTAGTGTACACTGGATCCCAGGCTGCTGTGCAACATCATCGGCTCTTGTGATTGGAACTTTTTTGTTCCTGGGTGTTAGTGCCGGGTCTGGGCTGTGATAACCCAGTCTAGCCCCAGATCCTGCCGCCAGAAGAAGTACCACAGTAGATTCCCTATACGGTGGTAAATAAGGAGTTAACGGGGATACTGCTTATTACTCTTTTCTTATTACTCCTTATAACTGTTTGTTAATTCATGTGTGTGATATTTGTGATTCATGTGGCAGAACAATAAGAGGGCAATTTGTTATCCTGAGATATATTCTTCTTAGAATTAAACACATTTTGAATGCATAAACGGATCAGAGATGAAACAAAAACACATAGTTTAGTTTACCCTTCAAAGACATTCCTTACCTCCATACTGTAGCTGGTGTGTTTGTTGTCAAAGATCAGAGACTCTTGGATGAGTTGATGATCGCCCTCAAGTTTATCAATATTGGTCTTGTAGGAGATGATATTCTGTTCATATTGCTTGAGGTGGTTCATCTGGTCTTCCAAAGAACTGCTGATGTCCACAGATAAGCGGCCAATCTCCTTAATATAAAAAATTAAATACAATCACTAGATGTAAAAAAAATTACAATGAACAACAGATACAGCCCAGATATATTTTTGTATCTGCTCCAGTTTTTTTGTCCACATTGCATATAAAAAGTGTCTTTGTATTTATTATGTTTGTGTGCCAGAATTGTGTTGCGGTTGCATTTACTCCTACACTTTTTCATATTATGCACCTAAAAGGGCTTGGTAGTATTTGTTACTACTTTACAACACATTTATTACTGAGATGTGACACAATTCTGCCGTAACAGCATGGAACAAAGTGCACCAAGAAAAAATAGGTGCAACTGTGTCACATCCTGAAAATAGTATGGCCAGTATGGTTACCTAAAGTAACATATTCTCAGTGTAAATTATACTGCTCTCACCCGGCTGAATCTGTATTTCCTATTTAGAAAGTGACATGCCTATGGATATTAATTCTAAGAATTGTCTTGCTAAGCAATGCTGATTTACACTGTTTTTTCACAGATCACAATACTGGGGTATCTTAGTCTTTCAACAGCAGAGCTTTAAATAAGACCTGTCAACCAGCATCCTACCACCCTGACCAGTAATGCCTACTGATAAAGGGTTCCAAAGTCCTCCCCATATCATCTGATATTAGCTGCAAGTGGGGCACTGTACCTCAATTACAGCCATTTTTCTGATATGCAAATTAACTTTTCTGACTCTGTTGTCTGTTGGCTGTGACTCTTCTCTCTCCCAGGCTGGTAGTAAACCCCTCCCCCTCCCCTCCCTAAGAGACTGTCTGCTAATATTCAACTGCAGACATATAAACCTCTATTTGTCAAATTTTTTTACACAATGGGGCAGAATGTTCCTAGTTGCACATGGCAACCAATCACAGATCAGCTTTCATTTAACAGTGCTCATGAATATTGCAAAGGGGAGCCGTGATTGGTTGCCATGGGCAACTAGGAATATTCTGACTTTCAGACAGATAAATCTGCTCCAGTCTCTTGCATCACATTCATGTCATGTAATCAGAGTGACATCATCTCAGGTCCTTTAGCCTCCAAACATTAGCAAACTGTACCCCATGTAGTAGAAAACCCAAATGACATTTGGAAGTGAAGCATCTTACCGGCGCTGAAACATGCAGAGTATCCAAACTGAGCCATTTGGAGAATTCTGCATGTTTGAGCGTTGGTAAGATTCTTCACTTCCGAACAACATTTGGGTTTTTCTACTACATTGGGATAGCTACACTAAGGTAGCGCTATTTTTGTTTCCTTTTCTTATTGACCTGATATCTGGAGCTCTTTGACTTCCAAGTACGGTCCCCAGGTTTTTTCTTCAAACTGTACCCCATGTATCTGACCACATGTAATCACAGCAGCTGCCATGGAGGAAGGGAAGGAGTAGAAGTCCATGGAAGCTGCTGTGACTTCATGTGGTCACATACATACATGGTGTACAGTTTGCTAAAGTTAGGAGGCTAAAAAACCTACGATGATGTCACTGCTGGATAGTAAGGAGGCATAAGGAATGGGGAGGAGTAGATGGGAGGGGCTGGCCGAGAATAACACCTCCCTTTGATGCCAGGAAATATAATATAAAGTTGATTTATGGGGCTGTGCGGGAAACAATTTATATTTAAAAGCAGGGTGTTAGTTAGTTAATAGGGCTCTGTAGGGACCTGTCACAGGCTTTATATGTGAAAAAGTGGTGACAGGTTGCCTTTAAGTAAGTGTTCAAGACTGACTGACTGATTGTTGAACTGACCTCCATCTTGGTCTGGATCCAGGGCCCAATAACATTGGCTTGTGCTGCAAACTGACGACGCAAGCGCTCATTGGCCTGTTGACGGGCCAGCTCTTCCTGCAGGGTTTGGTCTCTGTGGGGAACCAGTTGTTTCACCTGTTGAATATGAAACAATTTTCAGCATTTCAATCTTTTAAAGTTTTCATTCTATGTAATTTTATTATTTTTTTTGCTCACTCACATTCTCCCACTTATTGGCAATATCAAGGTGAGTAAGGTTGGTATATGGATTAATTCCAGATAACTTGATTCCATAAGTCTGAGCAATTTTTTGAATTTCAGCCTGGATGCCCAAAATTGACATTTTTTCCTTGTCAGCCTCAGGGAGAGTTGCCTTGAATTGTTCATGTGCTGTAATGAGACTCTGCAATCAAAAGAAACAAAGCGATTTTAATGGAGGGTCGAAAGATTTACATAGAAAATACATAGATAAACATAGAAAATACACAAAATGATAATAAAAAAAAGCTCCCTATTTTGTTTCATTGATTCCTGAAAATAATTTCTTTGTGCATCCCAGGAGATCAACAATGTAACCCTCCTCATCGCAATCTTGTCTATGGTTGTTACATGGCTGCCCACACCTGGAGCCTGATTATTTTGCTTTGTCTTCAGCAGAAGACATAGGATGCAATGACCCCTTGAATAAGCCTACCACCTCTGAAAATGGGAAAGGTGAGTGTTCCTCGCAAGTTTTCTACATAAACAACTTTGTTGAATACCTGTTGGTATGTCTGAAGTAGAGATGAAATAAAATCCATGTATAACTTTATATTAGCTGTATATGTTATTTAAAACACATATGTGTTTGGTAGATTACCAAAGTAAAAATTACATTTTTATTTAACATGTATAGTTAATACATAACACTATATCAGAAAAGGTGGTCAGGGCTATAGAGTTGCACCAGCCACAATAGCTATTGGAACCAGCTTCTCTTCATATAATAATTCTTTATTTATATAGTTCATACAGATTACGCAGTGCTTCACAGAGCTTGCCAAATCTGTCCATAGATCACTTTGAAGATTACTCTCCCCTTTACAATGGTTATTTTTATTTGATCTCCTTACCTGAATCTCTTCAATACTGTGTACAATGAACATATCCTGCAGATCCTCTGTAGCTCCATCCATCCAGTTATTAAATGGAGCCGCTCTCTTGGCGAATTCCAGATACAGCTGGTCAATAGTTTCCAGGAGCTTTTCTACACGCTGGGAAGAAACATCATGTCTTCAATGTTATTTCATTTCCTTACAAGATAACATTATAAGGTTTTATAATATTATGCTCTACATTTACCTCAAGAGCATCTCTCCTCTTTTGTGTGAGGGTGCCAAGAGTGTCCCACTGGTCACAGATGGCCTGGCAGCGGCTATTGACAGCAGCAGCATCATGGTAGTCGAGCTCACTGTAGGGGCCACATGTTATAACAACAGTTATTGAAGAAACAGAAGACTACAATGGCTAATTGTGTTAATAAGTGATTAACTGGAAAGGTGGTTTGAGAACGCTTTATGTAAAATACAGAAAATAGTATATATAGTCATGGGAAAAATTGTTTTAGGTGTGAGGACAAAATATATATAAAAAATCAGCACTCGTAGCTGAATGGCTGTGGAATGTATCCCAGAGGTAATCCCGCAGCCATTCTGCAAGTATCCCGATCCTGATCCACAAGATGATTTGCAGAAATAAGTAACAAGTTGCTTTTTTCTGAAGATAAAAACCTACAGCAGAAGGGCAGAGTGAATGAGATTGCCATCAATCCCATACACGACAATTTTACTGTATTATGCTGCAGAATCCAATGCAGAGTCCCAACTACTACCAGGATGAAGGACTGTAAACCAAGCACACTAACACTCTGGGTGTGTGTCCCCACTAGCAGGATCCACTCTTCTTTTAGTATCTTTTACCCTGGTTTTTACAAAGAATTATGCAAACAAGCCTGAAGGGCTCTGGACTTCATAGGTGTTAATGGTGCCCCTCAGGCCTCTTTGCATAATTCCTGTGTTTGGTCAGATGCAACTTTGCAAATGTTATCTGTGTTGCCTTTTTCTATTTAGAAAGAAACAGTTTTCTCCTGGCAAACCCTACAAAACGAGCCATACTTCTTACCTGTTTTTTTTTTATAGTTCCCATTTCAGCAAATAAAAAAATATTTTTGTATATTGAAAAGGTATCCAATTTTCCAATATACTGTCCAGATCTGTCCATGGTCATGTGATGTCACACAGGTGCACAAGCCATTATAATATACAGCTCTGATTGTGTGATACTAAGGAGTCGTGCTACATGACCTCACATGACCATGGATTGGTTTTTATTCACTGGAAGTAAACTTAGATGCTTTTTATAGAAAGACAGCAAGCAGAGATCTAGAAAACCATGAGGAATTGATACATAAAGTATATTGGAAAATTATATAACTTTTTATCATTCAAACAATAACATTTATTTGCCATAACAGTGACGTCCCTTTAATGATGCTCTGATATGTTAAATAGGTGAATGCAAAGAGGATGTACTTTCTTTTTCTCATGACATACACATGTTTTCTCTACACTGTACATACAGTTAGGGTACCGCCCCTTTAAGATGAATAATTTCCATATAAAAAGGTGTCAGATCATTGCCTTTCTGCAATAACACTATGTTATTTTCAATTTCAACTATGCAATTTTATTGGTTAAACTGACTTCAGCTCCTGTGCAATGGCTGCAATCTGTTCCACACGGTCCTGGTGGGCAGCCAGATCACTCTCAAAAGCCTCATGTTTTCGCACAAGGGCTCTGATCTCCATGAGAGAAGCCGATTCATAATCTCTCTGAGACAGCAGCTCTTCCTTTCCTGCACAGAACAAAAGATTTGAAATGAGAAGAACAGCATCAATCTGGTTATCCGTGGCTAATTTTCAGACCCATTGGTAGCAGTGTCATATATCCATTTTAAAATGCTCAACATTATTGTAACTAGTGTTCATCAGGTGTCTGAAAATCTGCCCACTTACCTCTAGTCCAGGACTCATGAAGAGTGGCCTTCTGTCTAAACTTTTCAGCCAGATGTTCCAATCTTTCCAATCTCCTGATTTCTAGAAGCAGCCATTCTTCATAACCCTTTTCCACTTGCTCCAAACCTTTCCAGGCATTGGCAATATCCTGATAGAAATATCTCAGTGAGTTTTTTTAATTTATTAGTTAAGTATCACTCAAATAAGTTATTTATTCTCAGTTGGCATATGCACCACATCATAACTCTGGTTGTTTAATCATACTTACAGATACCATCTTGCCCTCGGATGGCATGAAAGCAGGGCGGTTGCTGAGCCTCAACTTGGTTTGCAGGGTGTTAAAGTTAATTTCCAGCTGGCATTTCTCCTGAACACGGGGCGGTTTGTGAACTCTTCTGTAATCTCTAAAATCCTCCAGTTTCTTCTGCATGGCACTCATTGCTTTTTCAGGTGTTCTGTTTTCCAGCCATGGGATGGTTCGGCGGATCCATTCCAGGAGCTAAAGTATTCCAAGGAAGTTTGACAGTGAATATTACACTAATAGTGATCAGAATAACTATTTCCTATTTGCTTGGGGCACCCGTTTCTGAGACCCATAAAATTGTGACTTTTCTTTGTATTAATGAAGCTCAGTTAAACCTTCTTTCTTTTATGCAAATTGAGCTGTAGTTTTATAAGTAACATTTTGTGATTTTGTGTGACTTTTCGACCAGTTTCGGAAAATCTTGCTTTTGGGTGGGTCTTGAAAAAATAGCTACCCCTTTTTGAGCTAAAAAAGATTAATATCCAGCATAACACTTGAAAATTCAATTAAATCGCTGCAACTTTGGGACTGCTGTACCATCTGTTTTCCGACAGAGTATACATTGAATATATGGCCAATCGGGGCATTGAAAAAAGTGTTGTGTGGGGTGGAAAACCTTACAAAATGTTGAAAGTACAGCTTTTTACATGCCTTGTCTGCCAGAAAATAGTTAATGTCACCCAATGTGTTAGAGAGTGGGAAAACAAAATCAAGTATAGTGTTAAACTAACCTCACTTGCTAACTTTTCATACTCTTCCATCAACTTTTCATTTTCCTGATTCACTGCAAGAACTTTACAGATCCTATTTGCTGCAGTCTCAGCCTGTGGGAAAAAGATGGTTGTTAAATTGTTCATCAAACCTTAAAATATTATCAAAAAGGTGTATATCTTATTATGATTACCTGTTCAGCTCCAGCAAATGCATGGTAGAAGCAGGACACGTATGTCATAATGGCCTTCTCATCTGGCTTGGGTGTATTCACAATATCTGAAAAGAAGAGAAATAAATAAGGTATTGTGAGTGACAGGTGCAGCCTTTCTATTCCACACTGTTTCCATAAATATATAAAAATTACAAACCTTCTGCATCCAACATCTTTGGAATATCCAGAAACTTTTCTGCTACATCAAAGGCAGTGTTCAGGTTACCGATGGGGTCATCCTATAAAGATTGTTGATTGAAACATATCATTGTATATGTTGTGCAGTATATCTAAGGCTACATTCATATCTACCAGTTTACCCTCCATTGTAAGGATACATCAAGAGTATTCCATATGTATCCTTACAATGAAGAGTAGCAGCATGTATGTTCCAGTCTAAGTCTACAGTATGTACATGTTAAGCATATACACCACAAGCTTTTCTGGCCTTTATGCAGATTGTGTGTGGCAAGGTGTAAATAGAGCCTACGTTAGGGAATATAAATTATCAGTAAAAGAGATTTTGTCAACATTGTCAATTTAACACATATAGGGGGACATTTATCATATGCTAATTGCACCAGTGTATGATTTACCCCTCCCTCACAGCACGGATTTATCAGGAGGCTCCACCCATGATCCCCTTCACGCAACTCCATGGCCACTTTTGGTCCTTGTATACCAGTTTTAAAGATGTACAAGCCCTGATAAATGTGCTCTATAGTGTTCCTAAAGAGTCTCATCTAAAATGAAACGTATAGAGACGTATAGCAATTGCACCAGTTCTCTTTAGGACTTTACACTACAAAGAATGTGCAAACTGCTTGCACATGTATTTAATGAGTGTCTGCGACTCATCTGTGCTGCACTTTTGCCATCGCAACACATATTTCTGCATATAAAGGGGCGTTTCGGTGCTAAGATGAAGTTTGCAACACATTTATCATGCGGTGTCCAACAGAATTGTGTTGCACGCCCTATGTTAAAGGTGCACCGAAAAAAGTTGGTGCACTCTGCCGGAGCAGTGGAGGGAGTGCCAGATACATGAAGACTGACACCACATTTCAAGAATCTGTTGCACACTGCATACTCCACATGCAGACTGCTTATTGTGTAGTTTTCACTACTTTTTGGTAAATTTGGGCCAATCACTGCAAAGAGTGTTGTAAGCTGAGTTCCTAGTTGCCAAATGGCTCAACATTTTTGTGCAGTTTGATTACTAAAAATATGAACCTGTAATATTCTGATGTGAAAAAAATGTTAGCATGGATGTACATCCCTTAAACTTTTATTAATGGGGGCTATATTACTATACACAAAATAAGAAGCATCTTACACTGTCTTGCCACAATCATCACCACTGAAGCAGCAGTTTGGTGGCCACACACTCATCATCTTCATTCTATGTGGAAAATCAGTGGGAGCCATGACCTCTCCACACCCCCCTGAAGAGTACCTGGGGTAAAGGGGATTATAATCGAAATGCTTGGAATTACTCTGGTGTAGAAACCCTGATAAATTTCCCACCTTTGTTTTTCTGGTATTTATTCTTCCCTTATAAATACATTAATCAATTTAAAAGTGATATCTAATATTAATTTACAATTATTATTTTTTAATAGGCATTCCTCATTTAATTTCTTTTTACTATCCTACTACGTATTAAAAGTGCCACTAAGCTCAACATGTCTGGTGACAATCTTGCTGTATATTTGCACTAACACCATGTACAATTTTCAATCCATCCATAGGCTATACTACAGGATCAGTAGTTTATATCTACTTTGAGTAGATGCGGTGCTGTTGTTAAGTTGGGTGATACTGAGGACATACATTTTTAGTCTTATTTGACTGCTAGACGTAGGAACATTTGTGAATTATGAATATACCCAGAGTTTTCTGTACCTTTCTCAGTTTGGAGTAGTCAATGAGATCAGGCCTGTGTCTATGGATGAGAGCGCACAATGCAAGACCATCCTTCCAGCTTTACATAAGAAAAAGGGAGAAATAACAATGAATATGCGCCTTACAGAAAAGCTTATAATGGATTATTTTTTAGTATATAATTTCTCACATAGAGCTCAGAGCTCAGAAACAATGACAAGGCTTCTAATTCACTTAATCTATAACGAATGCATAAGTGAAGGCAACTCTACCAGCTCATATATTCAATGGAGACTCATAGATAGTGACTTTGTCAGTGCATTTTTCTTGTTTTCTGCCTTCCCTGATATACAGATTATAAAGTTAGCCACACTGTGGGGTAAAAATAGTTGTCCTGACTGATGTCAGCAGATGCACTCTGTAGTTTCCTCTCATAAGCAGATTCCAGAGAAGGTTGTCAGAATAAGGCAGAGCTTATGACAGCAGCCAAAGTCACATAATGTAAGGACAGAAATGGAAAGCTGCCTTTGATCCTGGGTATTGGGAAAGCAGAATGTGTGAAGAGTTTAGAGTCTTGGCACCTTGTAAATCTGTCGCTCTGTATAGTGAGGTAAATGTTGGGACAATAACACAAAATGTGTACATTATGAAATAGTTAAAAGAGATTTCCTAATTATGTGCAGATACAAAAGCAGTGATATAGATACAGAAAAATGCATAAAATACCATTAATTTAAGTACAGGCGGTCCCCTACTTAAGGACATCCGACTTACAGATGAACCCTAGTTAAAGATGGACCGCTCTGCACACTGTGACCTTTGGTGAAACTCTATGAATGTTTTACTATAGTCCAAGACTGCAATGATCAGCTGTAAAGTGTCTGTAATGAAGCTTTATTGATAATCATTGGTCCCATTACAGCAAAAAAATTTGAAACTCCAATTGTCACTGGGCTCAAAAATTTTTTGTGTCTGGATCTACAATTATAAAATATACAGTTTCAACTTGTATACAAATTCAACTTAAGAACAAACCTATGTAACCTATCTTGTACGTAGCCCGGGAACTACCTGTATTTGCGTATTACTACAATTTAAGAATGGATGAAAAATAGTTATTTCTAAAGCTTTCTTCACATTTTCATCATTAGTGAGGATTTGATCCAAAAAGATGAAAAACAAAATACTTGTATTGCTCCAATAGATTACAGGCGGTCCCCTACTTAAGGACACCCGACTTACAGACAACCCATACTTACAGACAGACCCCTCTGATCTCTGGTGAAGATCTCTGGATGTTACTATAGTCCCAGACTGCAATGATCAGCTGTAAGGTGTCTGTAATGAAGCTTTATTGATAATACTTGGTCCCATTACAGCTAAAAATGTTTAAACTCCAATTGTCACTGGGGACAAAAATTTTTTTGTCTGGATCTACAATTATAAAATATACAGTTTCGACTTACATACAAATTCAACTTAAGAACAAACCTCCGGACCCTATCTTGTACGTAACCCGGGGACTGCCTGTACTGTATAGTTGATATAGCTAAATAGAACTAATCTATGGCGTTTCCTTCCCAGAATATATAGCAATAAAAGAAAGGTTGAAATAATGTCTAAAGATAATATGTGTAGGTCTCTAATCACCTTAGCTAAAAAATTCCAACACTCAAGTCTTACACTGATAGGTAGATTGGCAAATCTTTAAAGTATTTTCTGTAGTAGTTTTGGACTGTCCTCTATTAAGCAGTTGGAAACAAGAGGCCTAATGGTACTACCTTCTTCTTCTACAGCTTAAATGATACTTCCTTTTGCAATGTTCATATTTTATTTTATCTTATATTATTACCTGATGTGGAAGTTTTGCACGTTGACATTCCTGTAAGGAGCAGTCTTCCTTTGACACCAAAGTAGCAATCCTTCCTTGGCGGATGTCTCTAAACAATTGCAATGACATCATTAACATAATAAATCATGAGCAATGTAAAGCTTTCTAACCCAGGCTGCATGATATACATGTGCCTTTTGCACACCAGTATGCATCCTCCATAGTAATAATCATTAGGGCAACATTGTATGTTTACCTTCAACTGAAATGTCCTGAATAGCAAAACGAAGGATAATAGTCCAAATCATACCCAAGGTCATCTTCAAATTTCCATCAACAATTTCTATAGAAAGAGGGAACATAAAGAGTTACTATATACAATTATATGTTTAATACAATCATATAGTACCAATTCCTCTGAATCTATCTGTTTAGATTCTAGAGCTTTGTCTGCTACGTCTATGCCATTGAAAGGGGTTGTCCCGCATTTATTGCTTGTTGTATGTACATTATCTCTCCCCATGTTTATAGAAGGCCATATAATGTGGCAGATGTTGTGGGTAATTATGAAGGGACAAATGTTAGTGTTAGTCTCTGCCTTAGTTTCCTTGAAGATGGTGGGCCCAAATGGAAAATCTACCCAGTCCTCGAACTATAATTTATCACTTATATTACTGATCTCCTCATATTGCTAAGTGATACATTATGGGCCCTTCCAATGCCCCTTGCCCCCGGTAGCAACCACAACCATGTGCACTACCCATAGCCATGACAGCATTCTTAGGATGTAATGGATACCTTGGTATCATTACAGGCTTGGGTATAAATAGCACATTACACAGATCTATGTGGTGATATATTTGTACATAATAATTAGGTATTTCTCCTTTTCTCCTAATACCTAATTGTGCAAACATTGTTAACCATCAGAGTTGTAACTTGAATCTGCTGGGCGACAACACAAATTCTGCATTCGGCCTCACAACTACAACGTTCTTGGACCCAGTTTCAATTGCACCCCCTCAAGTTACAACACTGCTAACCACGCACTACAAAACTAACCGCAAACTTGTGAAATGGTTTAACTGCTAGGAGAAAAATATGTAAATATGTATCATATAACTCATATGTGTATCTGTTAATAAGCATAAAATAAGTAAACTCTGTCAGCTAATACCACATGACTAAAAGCATACAAGACATTTTTTTCACCTAGCAATGTACTGTATTTGAAAATATTAGATTATCAGCCAGTTATCTATTTGGGCTTATATAACTTACCTTCTGCACCAATAGAAACCAATTTCACTCCTTTGCTGGCAATAAAGTCAAGAGCCTTGTTCACATTTGCAATCTTATGGAAGCGCATTTTGCCTTTGTCTGGCTTGGGAAGTCTCTCCCCTATAACAGAGAAGTAAAAATGTGCAAACCTTTCAAAAGGAAAATATTTGTTATATTATATTTTGGGTCATAAATGGACATGTTGTAGGAAGTCATTGTGATTTGAGTATGATCTTGATATTTGCCTTTTCGAACTATTTCAATTGTGCACTAATAATTATAATAATAATAATCTTTATTTATATAGCACCATCAAATTCTGTAGCACTTTACAAATCAGAGGGGACAAATACAGATATAATATTACATTACAGAGTACAAACATTCATATAGATCAATAGGAGTGAGGGCCCTGCTCGCAAGAGCCTACAGTCTATGAGGATTGTTTACCTATTATTTTATATTGTGAAATAATGCAATTGGTGAATTATGGTGAAGAATGGTCATTGCATGTCTCAAGGGAGCCATAGCTGCAAAACATAATTTTTCACCAGATTCATCTCTTCTGACTAAGGAATCTATTAGATGTCTTAGTAGGCACAGTGACTGCTGTAATCTTATATTTGTTATCCATGGCCTCCTTCCTTCTAAAATCAACTTTTAAAATTCTGCTAATGAGCATTACCAGAGCGTCTCCTTGCCCAGGCTTCACAGGCTGTTACACTGTCTTACTCCCCTGCTGCCTAAGCACTCCACCCCTCACTTTTCCTGATGTAGTCTCCTGGCAGCAGAGGAAGTTTCAGCACAAAGTGGGAGGGGGTAAGCGTTCATTGCACATTGTAACAACACTGTGGCCCCTAGAGCCCTTGTGTCTCATTAGCATATTTAGAAGATGTTTTTAGTAGGAAGGAGGCCATGGGTAACAAATATAATTACCACCGTCTTGGTGCCTGGATCTATAAGTAAGTGTCCCTGCTTTATCATGCTTGATTTTGATAGATTTCCTTTTATCCTGCAAAGACACACATTATACTGGCTTGAATACAGGATTTCAGACAGTTAATGTGTAGCTATGGGGGAACTTAGATTGCTCTTTTTAAAGTCCAGTAAAACCTTGAACAGCGGTACACCTGCAGTACCAGTAGCAAGACCACGATCAATCTATTCCCTATCCTATGTATTTTTGCAAATTATATATGTTCAATCCATGTAACATACTGATATTTGCAGTCTTCAGTGAAGGACTTTGAGAAATTACTCAAACAGCTGCAACTTTTCCTTGAACATTGTCCGGTCATATTCTAAGCCATGTAAAAAAGTCGGTAGCCTCTTATTAAATTAGGCATTTTCGCTATCTGTTTCAATTTTGTCACTTGCTTAATATGTCAGCTCCTGGCTCACATGTAAATGAAACATGTGTGATGCCCTGCATCCTAGGCATTTCTTTCTTTAAATATGTAAATATGGAGAGACTTTAATTCTTATCCATACGCAAATTAGCATTTCTGTACGCTAAGGGCGTGCATAGCAGTGCAATAGGTAATGTCAATAAAAGCCGATGAAACTAGGCTAAACTTTTCTATTGTAAACCACTTACCTGAGATCACCTCAAGTAGCAGCATCAGTTTCAGGCCATTTCTGAAATCTTCTTCTATGTTCTCAATTTGTGTACCAGCTTTCCTAAGGTGAGAGTTGCACCAGGCTGTGAAGGTCTGTGGAGACAAAGTGAATGATGGATAAGTATACAATTACTTAAATAACAGAATTATAATTAAATAGTATAGGGTATGTTTTAAGATTGCTTGTTATTACTATGGCGACGCAGGCCTGCCTTCCCCCTTATATCCGGAGAGATGCACGCATACGCAGTCACTGCCTTGATAAAGCGCCGAACGGGCCTTCGGCTCTGTGTGCCTCCCAGTGTACAGCCGAAACGTACGTCGGAGCAGTTGTCATCCCTGTGCAGCGGTGTGGTCCACATGGGTAAGCCATCTTCACTTGATTATTTCCTTCTTTGATAGGAACTTCTTCTGGTATTCTTATGTGGTTTATACTCATACACACTACTGGGCTTCTCCCATTTATACCAATGGATTTCTTATGGCCATAGTTGCCAATTATACTATGATATTTTCATGATATAAGTGATTTCATCACCTGCTGCCTGGTATACAACCCTATTTGTGTCCCATCTAGGACAATTTAAAAAAAAAAAAGTATTTTCTTTTATTAATAAAGTATTTTTCTGACTACATTAATTTTTGTTTGTATTATTCAACAATCTTTATTGGTGTTTTTCTCAACCCTTCCATGAAGGGATGTACAATTAGTTTGATTTTCATGTTTTCCAATGATTGTTTTTTCTGGTAATATACGGTACTTCATAGGGTTACCAATATACAATATGACACTTGGTCAGTACCATAGAACCCCTCCTTTTTTGGCACATTGTTACCCTATGTTGGTTTTGTTCAACTGTTTATTGATTAGTTCATATGAATAAAAAATACTTGGTCACATATCGGTTAGTACCACTTTTCACTTTTTCTCCATTGGACTTGTTCTGTCGTGCTTTGAAGTTTGAGCACAACCTATGTGGTCTTCCTACCACTCCGCTTTACCTGCTGTGCGACGCTCACGCTGTGAGACGCTGACTGATCCGTATAGCTAGCTGTCCGTATAGGTTCTGCTTCCGACTTGATAATTTAATATTGTCCTCGAACTATGTACAGGCGGTCCCCTACTTAAGAACACCTCACTTACATACGACCCCTAGTTACAAACAGACCTCTGGATGTTGGTAATTTACTGTACTTCAGCCTTAGGCTACAGTAAACAACTATAACAGATATCAGAGGTGTCTGCAATTAAGATTTATTGTTAATCCTGGTTCTTATGACAATCCAACATTTTTAAAATCCAATTGTCATAGAGACCAAAAAAATTTAGATTGGGGTTACAATAATAAAGTATACGGTTCCGACTTACATACAAACTCAACTTAAGAACAAACCTACAGAACTTATCTTGTGTGTAACCCGGGGACTGCCTGTATATTAAAAGGGGTTGTGATATGTATAAAAAGACATTTCTGGTAAAACCCCCTTCCGAATCACATCGCACATGTACAAAAAGGCCTCTTATTATTGCACCAGGTTATTAACCTTGGCTTCATAGAATATTTATGTATTGCTGCAGGGAAAGATTTTGTCATAAATTGCTATTGCTTGTACCCAGGAGAATAAAGGAGCTCATAAAGATGTCACCCTGCTATTCAGAGTAGACCTATACATTAGGGGCCCCAAGACATTGCTTGGTCAGAGAAATACTATAATAATAATAATTCTTTATTTATATAGCACCTACAAATTGTGCAGCACTGCAAAGAACTTGCCAAACTGTCCCAGTCTCCATGGGGTTCACACTTTAATCAACTTATGAGTATATTTTGGAGTGTGGGAGGAAACCGGAGGACCCAGAGGAAACCCATGCAAACACAGAAGAGAACATATAAACTCTTTGCAGACGTTGACCTGGGTGGGACTTGAACCCAGGACCCCAAATACTAGGAGTACAAGATGGATTATCTTGTATTTTTTTTACAACATGGGTTGGGTAATGGGTTAGGAGGCCAGTCTTGTAGGCTACCTTATGTATTGCACAACAGACACCAGCCACTAATTGCCATAATCGTTGCTAGTACCTTTGGGGAACTTAACCATTCAGATGCCACAGCTTAACCCAACACTGAGGTCAAAACACCAACAAGCACAGGCTAGACTAAAATAGCAGTATACTACCCAATACAGTATATTGCATGAGCAATCAGACCCCCTATGTTTTAATTAAAAAAAATAATGATCCCATTTGGTCAACGATGTAAGAGAAACAACTGTTTAAATTGCCACTTATTCACCATTTTGCCACCCATAAAAATGTAAATAATTTGTCATCTCAATAAGGACCACACAGTAAAAACCTTAAAAACAAAGCCCTCCATAAAATGGACATGTGGTTTTTTTTATGTAATCAGCCAAATTTGAATTTGTTGAATTTTTAGTAGATTGCAGAGAACATTAAATGGTGTAACTTGAAAGCATAATCAGTCTCACAGATAAGATGGCTCTTATATGGCTGCATAGGGGCATAACTAGGAGAGGCTGGGGCCCATAGCAGACTACTGAATGGGGTACCCCTTCTCCAGGTAGTCTTCTTATCCCAGGATGTTTGAGGGCACATATCTGTCCCAGTCACTGCAGACCACATGGGGGAAGTAGACGGTAGGAAGCTAGAGATGAGAAATGCTGTCCTGCTGTCTCCTCCTCTGACATTTCTTATCTGAGTTCCTCAGCTCACCTGTGTACTGTAGAAAACTTCACTGATATATACCTATTATGATGTACAATGTGCAGCATAATATGTATAGAAAGTTTCACATTCGCCATTCTTTAGTGTGTGAGGTTGGATGCCGGGGCCCCCTGACACTGCTGGCCCCATAGCAGTTGCAATGGCTGCTATCATTGTAGTTATGTCCCTGTGGCTGCGTAAATGGGAAAGAAATACAAGTATGTGGAAATGCAGTTCTTAAAAGCATGTAGTTCTTGAGGTGTTACAATCTCTTTTGAGCACCGTTTCATTCGCATTTGTAGGTCTAAGGGGGTGCATCAAAACACTTTGCAATCTGACACAATGCGACTGCAATGCTTTTTTTTTTACTTATTGATTGCAATAGAAAACATACACCACATTCATCAGTTCTTTTTTATGAACTTGGAAACACATATTCAAAACTAATCAAAATTGCATGTGAAAAACTGATACACTGAACAAAATTTGACAAGAAATCCCATAAAACAATCGGCAGTTTTTGACTGACCAAACTATTTTGATTCTCTGGAAATTTTTGCAACACTTGTGTGTAAGAAGGCTGAAAGAGCATTAATTTGCATGTCATGTGAATAGTATCAGGGACATGAGACATAGGAGTAGTGGAGCTGCAATCACTTGCAGTTTGTGACAAACCGTGAGTAAAATCACTAATGGGGAAGTTGAGTTGGAATACAGGACCCAAACCCACAATGTTTGGCATAGACCCGAACATAACGGGGTTGGATCCATTCTTCCTTAATGCTAATGTTTTCTCCGTGTTTGATCTTAATTGCTTGTGCTAAATAATGGACAAAGGGGGCATTTACATTTACCATGCAATGAATATCAATTGTCATACAAGGCATGAAAAAGTCACATTCCTGGTGTACAACTTTCTTCTACCCCAGGACGTAACCTTTGTTTTAATTCACGAGCCAGAATTAAAGGGGAGCCAGGACCTCTTAGTAATTCTGGCATGTCATGCGCCAGCGAGGTGTATATTGAGACATGCATGATGCGCTTTTCTTCATAGATTCTCCCCAATGTTTTACAATGTTTTGTAAATGAAAAAACGTGTGACATTAGTAAGAATTAAATTATTATAGTGGCAATAAGAATTTTTTTTCCCTCTAAATGTGTTGCTGTGGTTCATTATTACGTCTATTTTATTACCAATAGCTTCTTAAAAAATATCTTTTTTTTTTAGGCATCTAGCCAAACCCACAAATCTGTCAGCTTCCTAGAAAGCTATTTTTAGGGTAATGATATCCTGGAGAGTCCCAAAGAGGGTTTATGGGATGTACACTGTACATCATCTTGGAATGAGGGAGCTTGGCTATCCCATACCAAATGGAAGGACAGGTGGAGGATCCTGTTACTGTCTGCAATGTGCTGGTAACATCTTCCTGCAGATTTTATGGCAGTGATGGTCTATTTTGGACACTACATGCCATATGACACGTCTACTGTAGCCATAGAGTAGGATTCAATGGTATAGACAAAGCATAGATTTAAATAATTGGATTTCTAGCCACAACGCCATTATGACGTGCTTAAGTCGTTTATTAAAATGTCTGGATATGCCATTCATAGATTTAGTAAGGACAGAACAATAAACTACCATTGTATGTCCACCATTGCCAGAACACTGACGTACAATGACAATCCAGAAGATTTTCATACCTTACAGATTATCACTGCATGGACTGGATTGTTACTGTGTAGTGGGGATTATCACCATTTATCCAGGATAACGCCATCAGGATGGTAGTCAGATAAACCAGATAAATCATATCCAGATAACTAAAAGGTATATTAAGCCTTTGTCTATTGTATTTATATCCTTGATTATGCCAAACATTTTGCTATAACTTGGCAACAATATCTGATTTGGCACAAATGTCCTCAAATAACCACATTTTTTGATTTGTGGGATTATTTAGATATTTTATTTGCATATTTTTTTCTAGCGCTGAAACTGAATTTGCGCCAAATAGAAATTTGTTTTATGTGCTTTAGAGAAGTTAACAACACATATGGCCATTATAATAGGTTTAATAGGATGGTTGTTACTCATCTTTTGTATAGTTATAAAAAGAAATGTGCTTTATAAGGCATTGATGTCAGATTGATAAAACTATTGGGGACATAAAAACTGGGGACATAAAAAAGATGGATTCCCACCTCTCTATTGGCTACAATGTGGCAAGATTATGTGACCTGGCTGCATAAAACAATGAGGCAAAAGTGGAAACTCATGGGAAGGAGAAATATTTATAAAGGTCAGAAAACCCACTAACTTTGGTTGGATGAACTATGTAATGATAGATTGGGTCCCATCTCAGATGCAGATGTCAGGGGATATCTGGAAAGTATATTCTTCTGATAGAGAATACACGCTTGATCCACAAAAATAAGGACTCTTTTGTATAGGCATGTTAGGATAGACAAATCATTTGGCCAGGAGTTTTCTAATGTGTATGCGCATCTATAGCCCTTAAGTCCTTAGACTGCAGTGTCCTAGTAAATGTAAGTCCCTGTTCTTCCTATGGTCCTATAACAAAGACAATAGAACTTGGCCAAGTGAATTGGGTTAAGATGTCCCTAAGAACAAAATGCATACATTTATCTATGTCTATTACAGTGCTTTTTAAACGGACTTTCTAATGCCATCTATAGATCACTACAAGTCAATGTTAGTCCCATAAAAAAGTTTTTTAACATGACTAAGGCTTAACTATAGTAATTTTTCAAGGCTCTTTTATTACAGAACTTACAGAATAGTTGCCTGTAGGTAGCTCTAGGAGCATATATATTGGGGCTTATTTACTAAGGGTCTGCAGATCGCACTTTCGTCAGATTTTCGGGGTTTGCGCCACTGTGACAGGTATTTAACTGGGGATTGTATCGCACGTGATCAGATTGTGGTGCGGCTGCACCGGCTTTCATGCGACAGAAATGGGGGGGCAGGCCGTCGGACGATCCGACTGATTCGGACTGAGCACGGGATTTAACATTCAAATTGGGTCAAATATGCCCTTACATGCACTAGGAAGAAAATGGTGAACTCCAGCGGACCTGAACGGGAAGCAACAGATGCAGGATATCGGACACATGATCTTAGTGAATGCGCTTTCAGGGAACGCACAGGACAGGTAAGTAAATGTGCCCCATTGTCTTCTGAAAAACCTATGGTACCTATTTTTTTGCCAAAAAGCATTGCCTTTAAGATTAAATACAGGTGGTCCCCGACTTAGAAAGGACCCCTAGTTACAAACGGCCTTAGGCTAAAATAATCAGCTGTAAGAGTTACTAAATGTGTCTATAATGAAGCTTTAGTCTTAATCCTGGTTCTTATAACAACACAGAGACCAAAAAAATTCTGGCTAGGGTTACAATTATAAAATGTACAGTTCCGACTTACATACAAATTCTACTTAAGAACAAACCTACAGAACCTAACCTGTACATAACCCGTACCATCCAGATCTCCTCAACAAGAACCACTTTCCTCACCTCCCTCAAGAGCTTTTGTAAATGCCTTGCCAATTAAAAAATGTTTCTAAATAGAGCTCATTCACATAGGATGGCAATTGGCCCTCCACAAAAAATGTATCGGTTTTAAGTCTGTTTTGTGTCACTGTATTCATTTCCCAATTTTTTCATGTACATATGGCATCTGTAATCAGCTTTTTCATTTCCGCAAGCATAAAAAAATTAGGGTTTGCAAAAATTGGATGTCAAAACGCCTGGTTTCCCATCTGTCGTCCGTTTTATTTTTATGGACCAATTTATTTTTATTGAAGAAGATGCTGCAGGGTGCGTGTCTGTGAAAAGCCAGACATGCAAACAGGCACATAGACAAAGTGTCAGCAAGCTATTTGTGGAAATCACTCAATCATTCTTAAGAAACAAATGGTTGTGTGAATCAGCCCTTAGTTTGTTTGCCCTAGAAAATAGACTGGAGCTCAAAATCGGATGGGCCTTCCCTCATGAGTTCCATTTTGTGTTACCTTGTTTGCAGTTGTCATCTATCTGTCGAACATAAAGGGATAAAACCAAGCTATAAGCTAAACAAGTTGTTTCCACAAGGGCAATGCATGGTGTCAACTGATGTTGTGGGTAGATGAATGTGACAGCGTTATTGCTACAGACACTACATTCATATATATTGTCAATATGAAACAATAAAAACTTTAATAGAAATAAATCTGCCTTTTTACATGTCCAACAGCTGACGCTAAGCAAATACTGAGCTAGTGGCCAAATGTTCAGTTTTTGGCATAGAATCGTTCATATTATCGTAAATTCTTGCAGACTGCAAGAATTTGAGATTATAATAGTGACTAAAAAGTTTGCAGGTATTCACGCAAAAATACGTCAGGTCGAACCTGGTGTAGTTTCACCCGACAACTTCACTACGCGATGGATATATCAAGAGGCCTAAGCCTTATGATGAGACAAGGAGGGGAGAGGGGTTTGAGACAGTGGGGCAGATTAATCAAGCTGTCTGAAAGTCAGAATATTCTTAGTTGCCCATGGCAACCAATTACTGCTCAGCTTTCATTTTCACAGTGATCATAAATATTTTAAAGGGGAGCTGTGATTGGTTGCCATGGGCAACTAAGAATATTCTGAATTTCAGACAGCTTGATAAATCTGCCTTACTGTCTCAAACCCCCTCTCCCCTATTTGTCTCATTATAACGCTTAGGCCTCTTGATATATCCGTCGCGTAGTGAAGTCGTCGGGTGAAACTAAATCTGCCCCAGTGTGTCCGCCATAATTTGCTGCCGCATGAGTGACAGCGTATGAAACATTTCCCCTATAATTTATATATATTTATAAAGTATTTTTAAAGTTTAGTTTAGTGCAGACTAAAATTATACAGTTCTATGCTGAATATATAACCCTAGCTCAATGATTAAAATACATTTGTTTATCTACCACATAATAACTTGTAGCTCCAGCCTTTTGTGAGAAAGCTACACCCACTTCCAAACAGAGCCATATCTGCTTTTGGACAGCACAAAAATGATAAAAGACATAAAGTACATGTATGCCAGTTTCTTGGCACAAATGAAACCCCAGTTCTACTACATTTATGTTTAGGAAATCTCACTCCCAGGTTTTACATGGTCATAATGCACTTTGTTTCTTAATATTATTTTGTAAGAGATGCAATTATATATAAACTTTTCCTTATTAAGTTTACAATATATATTATACTTTATATGTTATGCAAAAATGCATCTAGTGGTTATTATAAATATTGTGGGTGTTAGCTGCCCACAAAAGCACCTCATTCTTTTTTAATGATATTTTATGTTATCCTCAAATTATAGACCCCAACATATCTTTTCTGTGGCTGATATTCAATGCTTGTATAGAATTATGTACTTCTAGGACATTGGGCTCCAATGATAATAGTATTTTCCTTATTCCATAAAGCTTCCAAAATCTCCTCAACTAACCCCATACTGACACCTTAAAATGCATCTTCCTGTCTCTTATACACCCTTAGACAGGCCCTCCTTTAGAAATACACAAGTGACCTCATGCACTGTGTTTCCTTCATACTCACCCCTCCTCTTTAGTGCAGGAATCTTGATCTAATTTAGACATTACCATTAAAGGATCCACAGTCCGGAATAGCAGCTGTTATGTGATGCTGGATTCCTCCTGCTACTCCCCTTACACACGCAAACCATTATAGCTCAGACAGGATCTTTACATGATAGGTTCTCAATAACTGTATGTTCAAAACCAATGGACTATTCCATGAGTCATTTTATCAAAGACTACTTCATGCACGATAATGGAGATGTGTTCACAATGTGGCTGGAAATGAATTCCACGCTTAATCTTGAATGAAAAGAAACGTGTTTGGATCTTTTTTAGTGTTTGGAGAATGTAGTTGATGATAGCAACAATCAAAACAGTTTTCTAATGAAATTTAGGAAAAACACATTATAAATTGACATTATTGAGGAATAGCAGTACCAAAATTAAGTTCATGTTTTAACATAAAATGGATACATTTTTATAATTTATGAACATTAAAAAGGTAATTTATCACTTAATATTTTCTCAGGGTGACATATGTAAAGTTGTATTAAAATATGTATTTTAAATTATGATTTTTACGATATATTTTTATTACAGTATTTTTTCTTATACGGCTCTAAAAACAAAAATTGCTTACTTCCAAAATCCATACTGCCACAAGAAAGGACCCTTTCAATCATGTGAATGGAGGTCCTGTCCTCACTAATTGAATGAGGGGGCAGGTCAAGCATGTATTCTACCACGGCATTCAACACTATGGCAGCGTTGCTGTTATTTTTCGTGCACTGTTATTTCTCGTCTTTCATTGTACATGATAGTGCAGGAGATAACTAAGAGCTGTGCTCTGCAATTTGCAATACTCCCATAGCATTGAATGTAGTGGCAGGACACATGCTCATCTTTCTTCTTCAGTTAGTGAAACTGTACCCCAGTTTTTATGGTCGGCGAGAGTCCCTTGTCATGATCAATAGGAATCCCAGCAGTCAGACCCCTACCAATAAGATTGTTGTCCCATATCCTGTTTCAACCATTTTAGCTATGACAATACATTTCAATGTAGTTACATTATTTATTTGTCTTATTGATAAAATGTAAAAGCTAATAGTAGCATTCAATTGTATATAAAGGACCGTTTTCTGACATTAGTAACATAAGTTTTTGATTGCATCAAAAATGATGCAACATTCTCTCATAAATATTTAGCATAATCTAATGCAAAGTAGCCAGAGCAGCTGACCTGATTTTCTGGCCAGCCAACTTACCGTGAATATTAAGGACATGTTTTGACATAGAAATTTATTACATTATGGTAACTTTGTGTAGTTTTACAAAATGTATGTGCTCACCTCTCCCCACTCACACTGCCCAGGTGACATTAGCAGTGATGTCCTGTTTGGGGCACATTATCTGATGGTAGGTCATGGTAGTGACCTTCACAGAAATGGCAGGTAACTACAGCGACTACAGCACAAACTTTCAGCTATTTACTGACCTAAGGTGCTGTTCCACCGGATCAATATTCATACAAGGATTTCCAATTACTTTTACTGGACTCAAAGGCATTTGATACAGTGTCGCATAAAAGGTTGGTACATAAAATGGGACTAGTGGTAGAAATCAGAGGGTCGTCATTAATGGCACATTCTCAAATTTTGGTGACCCTACCAGTGGTAGCCACTTCTTTTTAGAACTTTTATTAATGACCTTGTAGTTGGTTTACACAGTCAAGTTTCACTATTTGCTGATGATACTAAGCTGTGTAAAGTAATTAAAAATGAGGTTGATAGTTTAGCATTACAGAGGGATTATTTGGAAGCTTGAGGAGTGGGAGAAGAAATGGTTGATGGGGTTTGATGTAGATAAATGTAAAGTTATGCACTTGGGCAATGGAAACAAAAGGTACAATTATGTCCTAAACGGTCAATTACTTGGTAAAACTGGAGCTGAAAAAGACTTGGGGATATTGGTGGATGGTAAATTTAATTTTAGTGACCAGATAGTTTTGCTCTTAAACAAAATCACTGGTTAGGCCACACCTGGTCAGCAATTAAGATTATTCAGGGAAGGGGGGGGGGGATAAACTAGAATACTAATAATATTCAGTTTAGAAAAAAAGACGACTGAGGGGAGACCTCATTACAATGTACAAATAGCCTATATTATACGCGAGTAATAAGCCTAGTTTTTCAGCACAAAAAAAATGTGCTGAAAACCCAAACTCGGCTTATATTCGAGTAAAAAATATATAGGTTTTACCAGGTTTTTGTGGTAAAATTAGGGGCCTCGGCTTATACTTGGGTCGGCTTATACACGAGTATATACGGTACCTTAAAGGACAGTACAAGGATCTCTCCAATGATGTTTTTATACCTAGGCCTGTGACCAGGACAAGGGGGAATTCTCTACACATAGAGGAGAGGATGTTCTACCATCAACATAGACAAAGGTTCTTTACTGTAAGAACAGTGAGACTATGGAACTCTCTGCCGCAGGAGGTTGTTATGGGGGAGTCTTTGTACATGTTCAAGAGAGGCTTGGATGCCTTTCTGGAGAGCAAAAATATTACGGGTTATGAGGAAAAAAAACTTTGTTTACTTCTTAAAGGTTGGACTTGTGTCTTTTTCCAGCCTTATAAACTATGATAGTTGATGTTTCTCTATGAAATCTTCAAATTCTTTTTTAAATGGGGTATTTCCACAAAGACAAGTTTCTTAAATGTACTCAGGATAATAAGATAGCACATTGGGGCTTATTTAGTGTCCGCGGCCGCATTTTTGTGGGACTTTCTGACGTTCTGCATGGCAGTGACAGGTGTTTAACAGGGAATTGTGTCGCACGCGATCCGATTATGGCGCAGCTCCGCTGGCTTTCATGCAAAAGAAATGGGGGAGGGTGTCTTTGGACGATCCAACGGATTCGGACTGAGCACGGGATTTAACTTTCAAATTGTGTCGCAAGACCAAGCACTTACATGCAACATGAAGAAGAAGGTGAACTTTGGCGGACCTCAATGATCTTAGTGAATCGTGGCACAGTGCATTACCAGCGGACAAGCTCCACCGGACTGGTAAGTAAATGTGCCCCATTCTCTTATTCACTGTGATTAACAAAGTTACAGCATTTCACAAAAATAATTCCAGCCTGTCTGTATCAGTCCTGGTGAACACAATTTCAGTTTCCCCTAGACATGACCCTGCAACTTCTGACTTAGGATCGGGGACGCCATCTTCGATTTCTGTGTGAAGGCCGTGGAGCTGAGTTTCTCTCTCTCTGCTGCTTGCACCCTAGCCCTGCCCCCTACCGTCCAGGACGGAGCTCACTCACTGATGCACACTGATACAGAGACACTGAGTTCCTGCCGGGAGCAGTGTGAGGACAACTACAAGCAGATAGGTTCTTTATCAGGAGAGGAAGGCACAGCAGATATAGTGTGTTGTGGATTAGCAGGGATGTGGCAGAGATGACTGTGTCATTGTGTGTAATTGGAATAGGGATCTCATGATCTCTGATCTGCCCCCTCTTCCTTCTATGTGTCAGTGTGTTAGTACAATGTTCAGCAGCTAAATGATAGTGTATATAAACAGGGCCGGCTCCAGGTTTCAGTGGGCCCTTGGGCGACAGAGCCTCAGTGGGCCCCTTTGCAGTCAACTTGCGTAACGGCATGGATTCATTATATACAGCCCAGCCCCCTCCAACTTGCGTAACGGCATGGATTCATTATATACAGCCCAGCCCCCTCTTTGCCCCCAATACATTATATGCAGCCCCCTCCTCGCCCCCAATACATTATAAGCAGCCCCCTCCTCGCCCCCAATACATTATATGCAGCCCCCTCCTGACCCCAATATATTATATGCAGCCCCCTCCTCGCCCCAATACATTATATGCAGCCCCAGCCCCTCGTCGCCCCCAATACAATTATATGCAGCCCCTCCTGCCCCCAATCATTATAGCCCCCTCCTCGCCCCCAATACATTATATGCAGCCCCCTCCTGACCCCAAACCTCATATGCACCCCCCCAATTCATTATATGCAGCCCCCTCCTGACCCCCAATACATTATATGCAGCCCCATCCTGACCCCCAATATATTATATGCAGCCCCCTCCTGCCCCCCAATATATTATATGCAGCCCCCTCCTGACCCCAATACATTATATGCAGCCCCATCCTGACCCCCAATATATTATATGCAGCCCCCTCCTGCCCCCCAATATATTATATGCAGCCCCCTCCTGACCCCCAATACATTATATGCAGCCCCCTCCTGCCCCCAATATATTATATGCAGCCCCTTCTGCCCCCCAATATATTATATGCAGCCCCCTCCTGCCCCCCAATATATTATATGCAGCCCCCTCCTGACCCCCAATACATTATATGCAGCCCCATCCTGACCCCCATTATATTATATCCAGCCCCTCCTGCCCCCAATATATTATATGCAGCCCCCTCCTGCCCCCCAATATATATAGCAGCCCCCTCCTACCCCCAATCTTATATGCAGCCCCTCCTGCCCCCCATATATTATATGCAGCCCCCTCCTGACCCCCAATACATTATATGCAGCCCCCTCATGAGATTCACATTATAATCAAGCCCTCCTTCCCCCACATGGATTACATACAGCCCCCTCCTCATGTCCATTCATTACTAACAGCACCTATACTAGTAAATATGACCATTCAAAATAAAATAATAATACTTACCTCAGCCTTCTGCTCAGGTCTGGAGCTTCCCCCTCTCCGTCTTCCTTCTCCTTTCGGCAGCTGGGTTTGCCGGGTGCTGGCGCCGGCCCTGTATATAAACCTGTACCCTGATAATTTAACCCTCCTACTCCGGGATTTTGCACTGACCACCGCTGAGTAATAGGAGCTAAAACAGCAATAAAACTGAGTAAAAAATGTGAAGTAAGGGGTTAAAAATTTTCATTTTCTTTCATGGAAAACCACTAAGTCATCAAGTGTCTCTGCAAAAACCATCTCCAGGGTTATCTGTTCTGCAGCTATTATGGTTAAGTGATGCCTTTTTTTTAGTACCATATGTACACAATATATAAATAATGAAATATAATATATTTACGATAATTGTGTGCCCTTATACGACCCTTCTCAAGACTTAATTAAAGAGGTATTCCCACGAAGACAAGATTCTTAGATATACTCAGGATAACAAAATAACACACATTCTCTAATTCACTGTTATTAACAAAAATACAGCATTTCACAGATATACCTTATATACTCGAGTATAAGCCTAGTTTTTCAGCACAAAAAATGTGCTGAAAACCCCAAACTCGGCTTATACTCGAGTCAAAAAAATAAATATTCTAAACTCACCTTTCCGCGCCCCCTGTATATCTTCTGTGTGATCTGTTTCTGGCAGCGGCAGCAGGCCATATACACTGGGGCAGGGTCTGGCAGGCTATATAACACTGGGGCAGGGGCTTTGGGCAGGCTAGGATACACTGGGCAGGGGCTGGCAGGCTATATACACTGGGGCAGGGGGCATGGCGCAGGCTATATACACTGGGGCAGGGGCTGGCAGGCTATATACACTGGGGCAAGGTCTGGCAGGCTATATACACTGGGGCAGGGGTTGGCAGGCTATATACACTGGGGCAGGGGTTGGCAGGCTATATACACTGGGGCAGGGTCTGGCAGGTTATATACACTGGGGAGGGGCTGGCTGGCTATATACTGGGGAGGCTGTGACCAATGCATTTCCCACCCTCGGCTTATACTCGAGTCAATAGGTTTTCCCAGTATTTTGTGGTAAAATTAGGGGCCTCGGCTTATACTCGGGTCGGCTTATACTCGAGTATATACGGTAATTACACCCTGTCTCTATTAGTCCTGGTGTTTACAATTTTGGTTGTCCCTGGATCTGACCATAAATCTCCTGACTATGGTCAGATTCTTCTCATGAATAGCTTAAACACACTACAGACACAGGCAATTCCTTTAGTATGGCACTGAGTGATAGGAGCTAAACAGCAGTAAAGCTATCTTTATTGTGTAAACATCACTAGGGGATTAAAATTTGAGAACTTTCTTTCATGGGCAAATACCCCTTTAATATTATTCTTATTATATTTCTACACATTATTTATCAGTCTAGTTGGCTGTTTGTACTCCAAGATATTTGTTTTTCAAACTGGTGCCCAGAACGAAACCGCTAACTATTCTAGATGATGCCACATTAAGGCTTTGCAAAACAGTAAGACTATCTTCCTGTCCTATGAGTCCATGTCTCTTTAATTTACAACCAGTATCCAGTTAGAAACCGAAAGCAGAATGTTTGTAAAACTAGCAGTTTTATAATTAACAAGCTTGATTATAAAATATGTTAACATATTGTATACAGAGACTTTCTGACTTAAAGGGAACCTACCACCCCGATTCTACCTATAAAGGTAGAAGGAGTGGTAGGTGGATGAATGGGACGTGAGGATAGCCCTTTTTTGGGATAATCCTCACGTCCTGGGTGTCTTTTAGAAAACTTTATTGCATGCATATGTAAATTTTTTTATGCGGCTACTGGGGCGCGGAGTAGCCGGACATGAGGCTACTAGTCTGGGGCATGGAGTAGCCACGTTACTCCGCCTACCATTTAAACTTCGGCGCAGCTCCCCGTAGCTGCGTGCCCTCGTCCGAGTCCCCTGGCATCTGCGGCCTTCTGCGCATGCGCAGCAGAACGCAGGGGACCAGGACAATGGCGCACAGCTACGAGGAGCTGCGCGCTGAAGATTAAATGGTAGGCAGAGTAACCAGGCTACTGGGGCGTGGAGTAGCCGCGACTAGTAGCCTCATGTCCAGCTACTCCACGCCCCAGTAGCCGCATAAAAAAATTTACATATGCATGCAATAAAGTTTTCTAAAAGACACCTGGGACGTGAGGATTAGTCCAAAAAAGGGCTATCCTCACGTCCCATTCATCCACCTACCACCCCTTCTACCTTTATAGGTAGAATCGGGGTGGTAGGTGCCCTTTAAGAACAACTAACTTGCAAATGACAACTCTACCCACTATCTGGAGAAGATCTCTGGAAGCCTGCAACTTACTGTATTTTAGCCCCTGGTTTCAATGTTCAATAATTTTCTAAATGGGTAAAACAAAATAGGTAATAGTTATATTTGTTCCAACTTACATAAAAATCAGCTTAATGGAAAACTACCACATGGGTAGTCATGATTTAAACCATATATACTCAGTGCTCGGACTTTCTCCCCCAAATACAGAACCTGGCACAGACTTTGCACTGGGGCTCATCAGTTTTATGTTAAAGTGAACCTGATACCAGGGACCTCATTTTCACTAAAGACAGGTTGCAGAAGCCCATCATACCTGCAGTGCAAAAATGCCTCTCTGCCTTTTCTAAGCATTAGCATTACAATATAAGCATTAGCTCCCACCTTTGTGCTCACGTACAGCTCCTCCCTCCTGCTCCTTCACAGAGCTCACAGCCTGGTGAGAAGACATCAGTGGGGGAGGGAGGAGTTGTACAGGAGCACAAAGGTGGGGCTAAGATCTAAGGAGTAAGTAACACAGACAAAGTTACATGTTGTTTTTTGAAATGCATCCAAACCAAAGCCCAAACCCTGTGACTACCCCAGGATTTTGTTAGGGTACAAGGTAATTTATTACACACAATTATGTTGTAATGCAAATGCCTAGAAAAGGCAGAAAAGCATTTTGCACTGCAGGTATGATGGGCTTCTCCAACCTGTCTTTAGTGAAAATGAGGTCCCTGGTGACAGGTTCCCTTAAAGCCACAGCATGCTGTTATTTAATCTATAATCTACAATAAAGGACTCTCCCAGATTCACTCCCCCAATGACATATGTGGATTATTAGCCCCCAGGTGCATAACTTTACATTTATCCACATTGAGCCTTATTTGCTCAATGGATGACTAAGTACTCAGTTTGTCCAAGTCCCCCTGCAGCCTATGAACATCCTCCATAGACTGTATTACACTACACAGCTTGGTGTCACCTGCAAAAATAGACACAGTGCTATTAATTGCTTCCTCTATATCATTAATAAATATATTAAATAGTAGTGGGCCAAGCACAGAACCCTGGGGTCCACAACTCATAACTGGTGACCATTCAGAGTAGGAATTATTGACCACAACTCTTTTGATACGATCTGTCATTGTGGTTTCAATCCAATTGCAAATGATTCCTAACAAACCAATAGACCTTATTTTACCCATCTATTTGATTTTTCTGTTTACTGACCTGTATGTGGTCTTGTTAACTGTGAGAAAAATTGTCCTTTCTGGTGGCATCATTTAATATTCTGTGTCATGAAATGGGAAGCTGGAAAACATTCCAAATCTTGTGGCAAAAAAAAACAGCTGCACCATTTTCTTATGGTCTTTGTTTTATTGCTTTCAACTGTATGGTCCAATTGACACATTGGGGCACATTTGCTAAGAATGTGGGAAACTGCACTAAAAGTGCTCTGCCTTTGTATAATGCAGGGGGCACCAGATTCATTAAGAACGTGCGCCAGAAATCATGAACCTGGCGTTTCCCTGCATTGGCCGACAGAGTTCACCAACTTTTTGTGGTGCACCTTTAACATAGGGCTTGTGACAGACTTTGCATGATACACGGTCCAAATGAGCACCAGAACAACCCCTAATTTGTATCGCAAGATGCCTAGTGCAGCTGCGCCACAAAACAGTTGTGTGCGACACATTTGTGGTGCAGATATAGGAATGAGGTGGAGAGACAAGAGGAGACAGAGAGTGCTCCTATGGTGTATTACCCTTGATAATATGGATATCAGTGTTGTGGTATTCCACTCACCTCTGAGAGTTGTGCCTCAAGGGCACAACTCCTTTTGATGCCTGTAACAATGCTCTAAGCCGCTGCCAGGTCCCGCTGTTCGCTCTCCTGTAAACAGTATACAGTATTCAAGAGCATCTGAATGGGGTGCGTTGATGTTCTCCTCAAGTTTTGGGACATGAGACAGGCGCTGACATACTCGGAAGCTTTTTTTAATTTAAGCCATAAATGGCGATAAAACAATAAAAGGTTCTAACAATTAAAATTAAAAATTTTTAATTGTAAGAACCTTTTATTGTTCTATCGCAATCTTTATTTTTTTGGCAATTTGGACATACAACGGCTTATTATTATTTATTATTATTATTATTATTGTCTGCGACATTAGATGCAATTTACAAATATTTCATTTTAGTGGGTCTTCAGCTTATTGATGAAATTTTATTAACTCATGAATGTATGGAGGAAAAGAAAATTGTCAAATTTGGTTTCCTTTCTTTTTGTATTCTTTGGGGGTTGTACACCATACGCTAAAAATACTATATTATCCTTATTCTATAGATCATTACAATTACGGTGATACCTCATTTATATAGTTTCTTGTATATTTTTACAATTTTACTGGAATAAAACTAATATAAAGAAAATCTCATTTGTTTTCGTATCGCCATCTTTTGGGAGACATAACTTTTCAATGGTACTATTTTGGCGCACATAACTTTTGTTGATCACTTTTTGGAACATTTTTGTGAAGGGATTTGATGTAAAATGTACATTTTTGGCATGTTTTTCCAGTTTCCTTTTTAAGGCGTTCACCGAGCAGGCCCAAAAATGTTTCTGAATGATTTTGTGATTTTTATTACTTTATTAGATGTGTATAGGGAATGTTTGTGCTTAGAGTACTTTAACTTTATTTAATTATTTTTATCACAAACGTTATTTTTTAATTTTTTAACAGGTTGGCTTGAACAAGCGATACTTTGATTGCTTGTTCAAGCCGTCATTCATATAACACAATGTAATACAGATGTATTAAACTGTGTTATGCTGCACGTGCTCAGTGTGTTACAGTCGGGTCCTGCTAGTAGAAGAGAGGATTGCAGGGGGTACAAATTACTTGAGATGCACCATACAAGCGTGACCGCGGTGTGTAAGAGGTTAACAACTGCAATCGGAGGAATCTCTGATTGCGGGCGTTAGAGGTGAGTGTCAGCTATAATAATCAACCGACACCCACAGCTTCTGGTGCAGGCTCTGTTCAGGAGCCGGTGCCGAAAGCTTGACGTCATAATACCGCAAAATGCGGGAACGCACCTCTCGCCATTCAGTACTATTATGTCAAATGTCAGGAAGGGGTCAAACTGCTTTTAATTTTATTTACAATTGACAGTAATAGAGGCTAGTGAATGGCCATTATGGAAGCCTCTCCCAGATGTCATGATAACCGATAAGCATTCACCAGTGACGTCACAATGGCTCCATTTTGGCAGCATCCAGTGTGCATCTTGAAGGGTGAATGCTGCAATAGGTTCCAGGAATAATTATGGCAGCCTGTTAGGAATTAGAAGGAATGAGGCCATGAATAATAAATATACAAAGCTTACTACCATAAGAGTGCCTGGATCTATGGGTAACTGTCCGATTTATCATGCTTGATTTTGGTGGTAGATTTTCTTTAAAGGAAAGGTTTGATCAACTAAATGTTGGGGGGTATTTGTTTTTAACTTTTGTTCCGCTTAGGCATTTAATGGAAATCCACCATCAAAATCCAGCATGATAAAACAGGGGCACATATTCATTGATCCAGACACTGTGACTCTGGTAATCTTCTAATATTTGCTGTCTATGTCCACCTTCCTTCTAAAATCAACTTTAAAATTATACTAATGAGCCTGAGGAGCTGCTCTAGGCCCTCTATGATTTGGCTTTACACTCCCCCTCACCCCTGCAGTGAACACTTCTTGCTCATGAAATTTTCCATGCTCTTTTCCTCTACTCTGTTAACATAGTAATAGTAAAAGGGGTTTTCCACTGAACAAAAGTTAGGCCCTTTCCACAAGATAGGGCCTAACTTGCTGATCAGTGGGGGTGATGATACCCCCACAGATCACAAAAATGAGGGGTCCGATGGGGTCCCATTTACCTCCGTCAGGCCTCTCGTCGCTGTATCAGAGTAATGGAGTAATTTTGCTTGGCAATTTCCGTCAGCGCCATAGAGATAAATGAAGCAGAACAGTCATGCGCGGCCATCTGCTCCATTAGTCTGACAGAACGACGAGGGGTCTGACGAAGGTATGTTGGACTGCATCAGGCCCCTCGTTTTCGTGATCTGTGGGAGTTTCATCACTGAGACCCCCACTGATCAGCAAGTTAGTTACTTACTTTTGTTTGTGGGAAAATCCCTTTAATATAGTAATATACTTCACAGCAACCTCATGGCCAAAGATGGAATAGAGCCAACTAATTGAGGTTTGCAGCAGAATTTTATGAGGAGAATTCAGGGGAAGTCAGCAGAGATGTCAATGGGGTGTTTTTCTACAGAGCTGTTGAGGTGACAGCTGCAAAGAACTTACGAGTACAGAAGTAGCAAATGTCAGTTAGTCAGTCTTAGTGGCAAGAGTGCAAATTACTTGACACAGCACTTTTGATGAATATGGATAGAGAAAAAAACTTATATAAAATATATAACTGCAAAGCATTAGCAAAACAACTTTGTTGTGTTGTATTGTAGATCACCCTAATTTATTCTTTGGATGTGAGCTGCAATAAGGCACAACCCATGGACAATACTAAAAAAAAAAAAAAAAAATTTGTAAAAGGTCTTAAAACATAACAAACTCTATATACAGTACATTTGTAATCTCAGTGATAATACAGATCCAAAAGAGTAAATGGGATGTAATTAGGGTTGCAATGGAAAAGCTGTAGGAAAATGGCAAGACTACATTTGGATTTTTTCCGGCTTCTCAGTACATTGCATGGAATATTAAATGCTACAACTAGGAAGTACAATTTGCCCTATGGCTGTCAGTAAGCACATCCAAGAATTAGCTTTTCTGGATTTATCTGAATTGATATTTATTATCAGATTATGTCTTGTGGAACAGATATATGACTGCATCCTAAACTGGACTTCATGCCATATCCTCCTAGACTTTGTTGCACAATTTCATTAATCACCCAAAGATACAAGCGAGAGTCAATTTTTACACAGTGTTTTAAGGAGGAACCTGTCAGGTTGATTTAGGATACTAAACCACACAGAGGTGCTTATGGATGGGTGGTTTAGTGTCCAAAATTGCCCTGTATGATTTTTAAGCATTCAGGTAAAATAAACTTTATACTTACCTCGATTCCTCCGGCAAGTGAAGCCAAAGCATTACACCATGGCTTCACTGCAAAAGCACCAAAGGAACGTCGCATGCACAGTGAACATGAGATACTGTTCCGGCTTCACTTTGCTCTTTGTGAGATGAGGTGTCGGCACGGGATCTCCTAATGTGAGTCTGACTCACATCAAGGTAGGTATTTAAGTTAATTTTTTATCTATTTATTTTTCCCATTTAAAAGCTTCAAAAAAGTCAATCTGGGACCCTAAACCACAGGTCCTTACTTGTAGTTGGTTATGGGTCCCAAAGCGACCTGATCACACCATAGTTTTAATTTCTTTGCAATCCAAGTCTTCTTAATGTTATTGGGGGGGCAGTTATCATTGAACAACATCCTGTAACAGTTTATAGACTAATAGGGGGTTATTTATTATATGGTATGCCAAAAAAAGTGTAGTATTATATATAGGCTTAGGATATATAGGGGAGTGATTTATTATCATTTTTTCTGGTGGAGAAGGTATGACAATCTCCCCATTCCAGCCTGGTTGTGGGATTTTCAGGCGATTTTTGAGTGAGCTGAATGCGAAATGTCAAGGGGATTATTAAGATTGGCCTTTAAAACTCCAGTCTGAATAAATTCCCCAACAGTCTTAAAATCCCTTATGTTTCATTATGTTTTCTAACTCTTCACATATGTTGGGGGGGGGGGGGGGGCGCTGGATTGGCATTGCAACTTTTTTTTTGCAACATTTACTTGGAGTTCATAAATCCAGCCGAGAACTGCCTTGCACATTGAGACAGATTAATACATTTGTAGCCACATGCTCCTTTGTTTAAGTGATGTCAAATGCCTCATGCAACTTTGGAGCGAATGATGGAGGACAAATGGTACATTTTCCCCATTAGGTTTAGCTGTTATGAAGTCAAGTGAATTGGACAAAACTGTAATACCCTGTGCTACTGCTGCGGTGGGCGAGTAAATGTACTCATGTAAAAATTGAAGGTTGAATTGAATTCCCCCCATTTCCTAGTCATATACATGAGCGTGTGAGCATGTGAGTCCAAATGCTTGCACCATTCTTCAGCTGCAATCGCATCTGCTGGGTAACAGCAGTGAATTTCAATCCCGCTCTGGAAGGTTATTCATAGATCGCTTTCGCTTGTAAAACCAGTGTGTAAATCTCTAATAAAAGTGGCTCCTGACATATCATAAGTAAAAAAAAAAGCATTGCTGTTCTTGTAAGCCGATTGAAAAGCCCCTTAACACAATGGGGACGTCTGCAGAAGGTTTAACACCTGTTACTACATGTAGCAAACAGGATACAGTCCTGCCACACTGGTTCTGTGTCTTTCAATCTGGACAGCTAATAATAGCCTTGCCAACTGCCTGCTATCTTTCAGCATATACCTTCTCTCTTGCCACAGTCCTGTGTGTAACTCGATAGTTAAACTTGGTTTCCTATAGTCATCTGTTCGAACTGTATGTAGATTCAGGATTAGATTCAGGATTAACTACAACTGAATTTGTAGACTGTTTTTGTGGACTATCATCCTCACAAAATCACTGAGAAGCATTTAAATGTAATGACCATGATAAATGCAAGATTGCAACTCTAGTGATAAATTATATTCTATCTTTTTAGGTATTGGTTGGGGTCCCAGTAGTAAGCACCAACTTGTAATTGGTAGAGTCTATGTACCTGCCTGTTCTGATCAGCCGAACTTGATGACCACAGCCACTACACCTTTAACATGTATTTATGCGTGTTACTAGCTAAGCGAAACAGCTGCTATATCAAGCTGGTCATATATTGTTATGTTATATAGAGAAAACATCAAATCAGCTGCATCTAACTCTCTGCAATATTATCGGGTTTGAATTTATGTTTATATATTTATTTATATTTCTGATGTTCTACTTTCTAAACCGTCAAAAAACAAGTCTTTATATATTCATTCTGCTCATCAGATGGAGTCTAAGAGGTCAGATTCCTGAATGGTCACTGGTAATAGAACAATTCCGAATGATGAAAGTTTCGGCGTCACAGCTGACCTCTGAATAACACCTTGGAAAACATATTTGCAAACTTCCCAGAATTCCCTAGTGGAGCATCTATGGCTTTAAGTCTCCACATGCCTGTAAGGCGTCCTTAATTGGCAAACTCTCCAAAAGGAGAACTCTTGCCTTCAGACCCTACATAAGGAGGTCAGAGCCTCCAGATGTTTCCGGTGCAGCAGTGGAACGGGGCTTTCATCATACTCCCAAAGAAACTAACTAGCAGTCAGATGCTCCTAAAATTAATGCCCTTGATTAACTGCAGATATATAATCAATATTTACACCTGGAATACTTCTTCGAGAAATGAATTGTAGCAATGCTGGAAAGAAATGAAGAACAAACTCCTCCAGAATGATGTGACAGATAACATTCAGAAAATAGTTACATCAAGTTACTTTTGTATTCTACGCCTTCTACAAGGTATTTCTACAAGCTATTTATTCATAGAGGGAGATGTATCATAAGCCGGCTCTCCATGCTCCGGCATATGATAAAGCCCTGTCACCACAGCGGATACAAAAGGAAGTTTAGAACTCCTAATGTATCTACTGGTGGACAAAACTCTGTCAAGTCTGTCCAGATGTAGTTTGAATATAACTCATTCAGCGGTTCACAAGTGTTTTGAAAGTACAGGGCAGAAACGTCCCATACTGGCCCTCTCTGCTAATCGCCGCACCTCTTCATGCACCCTCCCTGCAGATGTAGTGCACTGCATTAAATAAGAGATCAAACTAATTCATGTTGGTGTTCCCTTGCATGAATAGATAAAAAAGTAAACAAGTAAATAAAGTTTTATATAAAATATTAAAGTCTAAGAAAATAGCAAAAAGCCATCAAGACATAAAATTGTCTGCTCCCTTAAAATAAAAGGTAGAATAATAAAGAAAAAAATGTTGGAATTTTTCATCATCCATCACAAAAAAATGTAATTAACCCTAATCAAATAACTTTATGAAAATAAAATATACAGGTCTTTTCACAAAAAAAGCCCTCATACAGTCAAATTGACAAAGAATCTCAAAAGTTATGGTGCTTGAAAGGTGGCGTTTCAAAAAGGTTTTTTTCTCCAAAAGTATTTCATTGGGCAACAGTATCCTCGTATGACCGAGATAAAAAAGTTATTATGCTATATAGGCTTGACGATATAGGCAGAAAATGTTATTAGAAAAAATGTCCGATTCATGTTTCTTTGAAATATACTACACAGAGAGGGTTAATAAAAGTTCACCCAAATATAAAACCGAATTTGAGCTATTAAAACCTACATTTCATCCAAAAAAAAAACAAGCTCCTATTCAGCTATAGTGACAGAAGAATATAAAAGTTATAGCTTGTAGAAGGAACTAATGAAAAAAACAGAAAAATGCTGCTATGAGGCCCAGAATGTCAGATGGCCCGTCTGCCCAACCTGCCACACTAAAGAATGGAGGAGGTAAACTATAAAATACATATTATGCTTCACCTTGTACATCATAATATGTATAAAACAGTGCACACCTTTCATAGCACATAGCTGAGCCAGCAGTTATTCTTACTTGATATAGATTTTGCCATCCATTTCTCTCTAAGCCACATTGATCAGGTGTGTTAGAGAGTCTTTAAATGCTTTTACAGCTAATACAAAGAAAGAATGTAGCTTTTTAGCGAAAAAGTCATATGCCAAAATGTGTACCCCCTATGTGAGGAAATAAGGCTTTCCCATCTAGGCTAGAATATAACCCCATCTACATCATAAAGCTGTTAAAGGGAACCTGTCACCACATTTTCACAAATACAGCTAGTGACAGGTTCCCATAGAACCCTATTAACTTACATTTTAGTTTGTTAGTTAAAGGGAACCCGTCACCAGGAGACCCATTTTTAGCACTCCCCCAGTCCCCACAGAGCATAGTACATACACTGCCAAAGTGTTTTTGTATAAAAAATAGGTTTTACAGAAAAAAAGATATGATATATTGTAACTTTCATTAGCATCTGCTGTGTGACTAGGCAGTTGCCTTTTGGGAGGAGCTGGAATGGAGCAGTCTAATCAACCTACCAGTATATTTTTAGAGTGTGGGAGGAAACCAGAGGACCCCGAGGAAACCCACGCAAACACGGAGAGAACATACAAACTCATTTAAGTGTGATTGGATATTGCAAAATTGCATATAAGTTTAAATACTGATTTTCGTAACATTGCACCGTGGAAAGGAACCATTCAGGGATAAAGGCAATGCTTTTATTTAATTATAATTTTTTTAAGTTAAGTATTTACTTTGGTTGGGTTAATGTAAATGGCAGGTTCTATGTAAGAGTGTATGAAGTAAGCTCACATGCAGGTATCCAAACAGGAGAGGGCTTTATGCCAGGGGTTGCCGGCTGTAATTAACTACTGAGACAGATGCATCAGTTTACATGTTAGGTCAAACTCGACCAAAGCACCTAAAAATGGTGCACGTGCATGAGCAGTGTAACATTATCTGAAGATAGAGATCAGTTAAAGGGGTATTCTCGTCTGGCATTCACATTCAGTTTCATTAATCTGCCATATGTAAACATTTCTTCAATTGGATGTTATTAAAAAAATGTTCCTGTGTGAAGATAATTTCTCATAAATGTAGTTATATGATCCCTTAGAAATGAGATAGCTTCCTCGGATACGGCCACCTCTGCTGGAGTGAGTGCACAAAGAAACAGAAGGTTATTGTATATAAAATGTCCGGGAGTTACTACATGTCGCACAGCCGTCCTGTGGTAATGAATGCTGAATCCTGGTGGTAAGGCAGGACTCAGTAGTACATGTCTGGCCACCGCTGCGACGTGGTCGTATCCGAGGAAGCCATCTCGTTTCTATGGGACCATATGACTACATTTATGAGAAATTATCTTCACACAGGAACATTTTTTTAATAAACATCCAATTGAAGAAATGTTTACATAAGGGAAATGAATTTAATTAAATATAAATGTCCAGATGGGAATACCCCTTTAAGTGCTTCTCATGTGGCTGACATTCAGCAGAGGCAGACTACAATTCAGTAGTATTGCAGTTTGTTGTATAAGCCATCAGACTCCTATGGTTCAACCATCCTAGGGAGCCTAAAAAGGACTCCACAGTTTAAGGAAACCTGTCATCAGGAGGCATTTTTCTGGCTCCCCCATGTCCGGATAGAGAATAGTGTACACATTGCCAAAGATTTTTTTTTATAGTAAAACTGACTTTTTCCAAAAAAAAAAGATATTAGATGAAACTTTACCTTTCTGTATGCAGAGTGGCCAGTGAGATTCCGTCACATCGGATCCCTCAACCTCACCACTGTGTTCATCCCAACTGTAATTCACCTCTAACTTTTCACTATTCACTGGTATTGTTCCATCTTCCTTTAAACATGCATATGTCACACCCATCCTAAAGCCATCTCTGGAGCCTTCTACTCTGCTGAACTATCACCCTATTTCACTCCTGGAAATAAATGTCCACCTAGAACTATCTTTCTACCTTCTGTCCAACTTTCTCCTTGACAAACTGCAATCTGGTTTTCTACCCAATGATTCACATTTACTATGGACCTTGCGCTCCTTTTCTGCCGTACTTTGCATATTCTTTCTCATAATCCACAACACTTCAAACAATACCATAACTGCGATGGTTCTCTACTGAAGGTAAGAGGCAGGGTATTGTTTGGCAGCAGAGGGGGAGATTAGAAGCGGATCTTAGCACAAAGAGAGACGAGATGGATCTATGAATTAAATACCATCACCCACAATGGTCTAAACGAGACTTTGAGCTCTTACTGTCCCAAGTGTATCTATGCTAATAATTGAATTTCTTCAGCCTGTATATACATAATTTTTGGCTTCATAATTTTTGTTCTACATTGCCCACCGCATTAGTTCACCTTCACGTGTGTTTACTGCACTGTTTTTGCACACAGCACCCCCCTTCCCTTAATATTATGTATAGATATGATGCTAAAGTGCACTTTCACGGTTCTTGATGAATGGGTGCCTCAAATTCTAAATCTGGCGCACCCTGCACAGTTTGCACTGTTTTTCAGTCATTTCACTGAGACTGTCCGGACCAAAGTCTCTAATGACATTCTGCCAGGGCAAAACATCACTACTCTCTTCTGCTCCTTTTTGATTTGTCCTTTGCCTTTGACACTGTTGAGCATTCTCTCGTGCTGCAGACATGATGTTCTCTTGGCATCACTGACTTGATACCCCTACAATCGGATGTTAAGTGTCCATCTCTCTCATACTGCTGCTTGATCTCACCCCCTCTCTGTTGGTGTCCCTCAAGGTTCTGTCCTGGGACCCCTACTCTTCACCATCTACACCTGCGGTCTAGGACATTCAATTAAATCCCTTGGTTTTAATAGCACTCCTATGCAGATGACACACAGATCTATATTTCTGGTCCAGATATCTCCTCTCTTCTAGCCAGAATTCCAGAGTGTTTATCAGCCATATCCTCCTTTTTCTCTTCCCGTTTTCTAAAACTTAACATGGACAAAACAAAACAAAATAATCTTTCCTCCAATTAACACATCCCTTCCACCATACCTAACCATCACTATTCACAGCTCCACACGTTCCTAAAGTCTCCTGCCTATGAGTCATCTTTGACTCTGCCTTATCCTTTACGCCTCACATACAGGCCCTTACTACAACCTGCCACTTCCATCTCAAGAACATCTCTTGCATCTGATTCTTCCTCCAGAGTCTACAAAATTTACTAGTCTGTGCCCTCATTATCTCCTGCTTGAAATACTGCAACATTCTTATTTGTGGTCTCCCAGCTAACTCTCTAACGGGTTTCCCACAAAAGAAAATACTCACATTTCAATCCACATTTCCAATTAACCATGACTTACAAAGCCGTCCACAACCTGCCCCCTCCATATATCTCTTAACTCATCAGCCACTACTGTCCAACAAGTCATCTCAGCTTCTCACAGGACCTTTAGCTTCACTTTATTACCATCCGCTCTTCTCACAACTCTATCCAGGACTTCTCCCCTATAATGTAATGTATGTGAACCCCTTAATGATTGAACAGCACTATGGAATTATGGTGCTCTATAAATAAATAGTAATAAACCCTACTCTCCTAAATCATACATGAATCAGAGCCCCAGAGTTGTTGTAACCTGATGTGCAGCCCCTAGTTGTCTTTCGAGAATATGCCCTGCAGTGTTTATGTACATGCAGAACAATGTGTAATGAGTGTGATCTATGCAAGGTTAATTATAGAAATCAGCTACATATTTGGGATACAAGATCAATGTCATAGATACATCTGTCAGACACTTTCACACGTCAGCTATGTGACCATTTACACCTTATCCAATGAACCTAATAAATATAATGTGACATGCTATATATCACATGTCGCTGCCAATTAAAGGATTAATTCCATATATATGAATGACTCATACTAATGCTAGTTATCATGATGATATATGGAAGAGCCTTGCATTCTGACAATTTCCTCATGTGCTCATTCTTTCTATGTGTACTTAGTATTAGATTGCTATCCACTAAGCATGCACATTTAGACAGACAATATGGCCAGACTGGTACATCTCATATATGGGGGGTGACAAAAGGCAAGAATGGTGAAAACTACTATGCCTGAATACTGTTGCCACCATTGACGACACTGGGGAACAAATTTGAAAAAATGTTGTGGTGCCTAGAGTATTTTATCTGATTAAGGTTACTTTTGAGCTGCTGCTTTCAAAAGCACATTACATTTCTCTCTAGCAGCTCTAGTTCATCAGATGTTGAGAGTTTCCATCAAGAAATAACTACAAAATAATATAACGGTACCGTAGACAATGGGGCTTTTTTACTAAGGGTCTGTGGACGCACTTTCGTCCGTTTTTCTGACGTTTTGGGGATTCGCGCCGCTGGGACAGGTATTTAACTGGGGATTCTGTCGCACGCAATCTGATTTTGGCGTAGCTGCTCTGGCTTTCATGCAACAGAAATCGGTGGGCAGACCGTCGGACGATCCGACTGATTCGGACTGAGCGCGGGATTTAATTTTAAAATTGTGTCGCAAGATCAAGCACTTACATACACTGGAAAGAAGAAGGTGAACTCAGGTAAGGATATCGGGTGCACGATCTTAGTGAATCGCAGCACAGTGGATTATCGGAAAATGCACTTTCTGCGAACTCCGCAGGACCGGTTAAGTAGATGTGCCCCAATAGGTTACACGTATGATGGCTGATTAGTGTTGGAGCATTCAGCATGAAAGTCCAAGAACACCTTATCGCAGGAAATCAGAGAAATGATGGAAACCTGATGGAAAATCTCTAGTCATCAGCCACAAAATATGACATTCCTTTTTTAAATTTCTTTAGCACAAAAAGGAGTGATGGCTAGTTTGAGTAGCGCAGGAGAGCGTAACTAGGAGAGGCAGGGCCTCATAGCAGACTTCTGTATAGGACCCCCATTCCCGCTCATAAAATATACATGTATGTATGCTCACTCATTTATACACTTATATACACACATTTACCACTTACACAGATCTGTTCCAGCAGCTTATGACTACATGGGGGAAGTAGGGCAGTAATTTGTCATGTGAGATGAAAAAAAAGGCCTGTTGTGCTGCTGTCCCCTCCCTGTCTGAGCTGCCAATTCATGCTGTATACTTTGGAGGATCTGCACTGTTACATACATAGTATGCTATACAATGTGCAGCATAATATGTGTATAATGGCACACATCCTCCATTCTTAAGTGTGGCAGGTCAGATGCGGGACCCCCTGACACTGCAGGGCCAATAGCAGCTGCTATGGTTGCTACCGCTGTAGTTACACTCCTGGAGTAGGAGATCTCCAAAGGTAAAGCTGATAGGGGAAAATGGGTGTCATTTCTAGAATCAGGGCCCCAACCTTACTTAAAAACAGTTCCATTTTTTTTAGGCCAAAATGAGTTTTAGCCAGTTCAATTATTTAGCATAACTTACCATTTTAAAATATTAAAGCCATCTATTTTGAAATTAAGTTTAGATCTGAAGTGTATGAGAAATCTAATGCAGGGTTTATTCTAGTGCAGAGCTGTGGATGCCCCACATCTGTGCACTAGTTATAGCCTGTGCCAGGATCAGGTCATAGTGCACTTCTACCCCTGTCTGGATCTGGAGTATAACTCACCCGGCAATATCAATCACTGGATGCTGATGCAATTAAATTATATTATAGTGTAATGAAACATCATTGTAATAATATGAAATATAGCAATTTAGAGCAAATAACCAACTAAAATATCAACTATTAGCTGTAGTATTCTCTAATTTGCCTTAATAATATTCAATGTCTAATAGAAAAACCTACAGGTTTAGGCTACATTCACACTGCCGTATGGGGGACGTATATACGGCCGACGTATATATACGGCCGATATACGTCCCCCATGGATGGCAATGTACCGCTCCGCACCCACGGAAAAAGATAGGACATGTCCTATCTTTCTCCGTAGTACGGCGCCATGTACCATATGTTCCTATGGAGAGGGGCAGGAGTGAGCTGCGCTCACCTCCTCCTCCTCTCCCTGCACGCTGCCGTTGTCCGCCGTGCTGCGGTACGGTGGGCAACGGAAGTGTGAATGTAGCCTAAGGCTGTATTATTGTTGATAAACTGTGAATTCAGGGTCAGACCATTAGTAATTAATGTATATACACTCGACTATTAGCCAACCCGAGTATAAGCCGAGTCTCCTAATTTTACCACCAAAAACTGGGAAAAACGATTCACTCAAGTATAAGCCGAGGGTGGGAAATGCATTGGTCACAGCCCCCCAGTATATAGCCAGCAAGCCCCCCAGTAGTATATAGCCAGTCTGCCCCCATGTAGTATACAGCCAGCCCCTAGTAGTATACAGCCTGCCGTAAGTTGCCATGTTTTCTTCCAGCAGGCGCATACTATGACGTGGCCGCTGCTGACGTCATTGTATGCGCCGGCCGGAAAATAACATGGGCGCGTCCATGCCAGCAGTTAAAGAAGACAGAAGAAAGAAGAGGAGCCGTGGGGAAGACAGAAGACAAGCCGAGCCGATATCAGGCACATCGGGGAGCCGCGTGGAGCATCGGGACGCCGGAGGGTGAATGTATATGTTCATTTTTTTAAAGACTCGTGTATAAGCCGAGGTGACTTTTTTTCAGCACATAATTTCATGTTTATTTCATGTGATTTCATGTTTATTTTTCATATAAACATTTGTTTCAAAAGAATACAGTTTTTCATGAAGATGAAATAAAATCAGTTTTTTTGCAGCTCTAACTGTGCGCCAAAATTTGTGGCAAATTTACATTGTGAAGTCAAAATTACATGTCTTTTTCCTTTGGGTCAGTGCAATCATGGAAATACCCAAACCAAATAGTCTTGAATAAAATTTTTGTACATTTTTGTAAAAAACGGAAAAAATTCTGTTCAACCATGTTTTAATATCTGTAACTTTTTGCAGGACTAGCTGACATTTTCATTGATACCAGATTGGTAAATGTGTTACCATTTGATGTTCAATTTTTTTTAAGGGTGGCCAAATAAAAAAAAGTTTCAATTTGGACATTCTTATATTTTGAACAAGCATTTTCGGTTGCAGGGATATCTAAAATTTTTAGGAATGTTTACTGATATTATTTTTAGGGAAAGGAGTAATTTGAACTTTTAGATATTTTTTTTAGACCAAGTGGGTCTGGTGTCTTATTCATAATACTCAAATACAACAGTATATTGCCATAATGGTGCATCTGTAATAGACTTGGATCATTCTACAACGCCCCGATGTGCTAAACTGGGAAGTTGTCTGGATCGGGGGGTTGACAATCACAATCAAGATTGTAGCATGCATGCACCGCCACAATTTAAGTACCAGAGTTGCATTCCATGTGGAACTTGAGAGGTTAATGCCTGCTGTGATCATGGGAGTCAATGGTGGGTGTCTGCTTTATAATACAGTAGTCACCCACCTGTGAAGTCTCCCCATAAACCCTTAACAATGCACCACCTATTATTACGGTGCTAAGCTGCTAAATTATTATAGGTGCCCACAGACATCCCACTGCCCACTATACAAGGACAAACGTCAAAAACACTCCATCTGTCAAACAGTGCTCCTGCCTCATTCTATCCACCCCCACATAGAGAGTTAGGAGTTAAAAGGTGCCTATTATTTATCTAGGTTTTGACATGTCATAGTGAAGTATAGTTTTCATCAATGAAGGTTTATACATCGACATGCTCACTATCACAAGTCAGCTTTTCCTTCTCTTCATTTAAGCAGGTCTAAAGTTATCTCTCAGGGGGTAAAGGAGAAAATCTTTTGAGACTGGAGGTTTTCATTCCAGTCTTAATATTTCCCCACCACCAGCGCATTGTGTGCCAGATGGCTCCGGCCTGTCAGTAGATCCGCTCACAGGTCAGACATCTTGCCAGGTCAGACTTGGTTTAAACAAGTGGAGATTTCATCTATAGCCGGCAGAGACTATTGTAAATACTGGGCATTCAGGACCCCATACACCAGGCTCTCCACCCCCTCACACGCAAAGTGGTGACAGAGCTATTGGAAAGGGGATTTGTCCGACAACTTCTCTGCCACAAAGCTGTCAGAGAAGGCATCATAGATTCCCCCAGTGTGTAAAACACATTTGCCAGTAGCAGCCATTGGCTGTTTTCTGTTCCAATAATATTGTCAGAGGGGAAACTTTGGCTGGGATGTTTCTTTATTTGTTTTGGCTGGTTGTCTCTAGTATAATGCGGCATTGTGGCTTATATTGTTACATGAGACACCCAGGGATTTATCAAAGTGTCCCATATTAGAGTAGTGCAGAGTACAACTAGACAGTCTTCTGCCAGATTTGTCACTGTGTTCGATGCTCAATGAAAATATAGCATAGTTTGAGACAGTTAATTTATACTTTGCACCATCTATTAGTATAAAGGAGGAGTGATGGGACCTCTATTACACAGAATGAATAATGCATAAATACACTAAAAAGACATTAAATAACAACCATAAAAAACACTGGAAGAGATGCAAAAATATTCTCAAAAAAATAAATAAATATATATTATATATATACCCCTATACTCCCCCTACCCAGCCTCAGTAACTGCTATGAAAACAAGCAAGGATGGCCTTTATGCCACAATGTGACAGCCCCTTTTAGAGATCACGCCCCCTTTATCATACTGCTAAAACTTGTAAAATGAAACCGTACAAAATCCTTGATAAAGCTGCTTTTGGCGCAAATGATGCTGGCATTTGGGCTCAAGAAGGTTAAAGGTTAATAATGTGAGGGCTCTGGTCATATTCTACCAAAGGATACATTTGTATAGCTATTATTGTATTTTATATTTTATAATACAATATAAAATTGTATATATTGTATAATGTATTTTTTAACACAAACATTAACAGATGAAACCTTAATTATTTTTTTTGTCAAAAATAGCCATATTGTGTTAGTAGGTTGATTGCATGTGTTCCTTTGGTCACATTGTACAAATAAACCACACGTCGTCCAATCTTAAAATCAGAGGTTACTCACTTTCCTCTTTTCACTGGGTTTTTTTTAAATCAACCAAATATATGCAAGAATTAGAGGACATACAGCAAGTAGTAATACACTATCTGCTTACAAGGTCAGATGACACAAGGTGCTTGTAGTCTGAAACCCTGAAGGCCTTCGTAGAGACACATATTTATATACATATACTGATATTTTATTGAATGCAAACATTTATATACAGTTATTATATTGATAGAATATTATGCGTGTTAGTACTAATGTCTCTCATGCATAGCATATATAGATAATTTGCAGATTTTTTTGTAAAGACTCTTTTTTGAGTGGTGTATGTTATAATATGTGGAATTTTTAGGTCTATTTTTATTGTTAGCACTACTATTGATGAAAACCTTGTTTTATTGTGATTGCTTGAGTTTGCTTGGTTGGGTTTACAGTTGATATTGACATCAACCAAACATCATATTTCTATGCAAAATTCTTTATATTTTCTGACCCTTTATTATCCACTGTTGGTAGATTAATTTTTTTAGCTCATACAGCAGTTAATCTCATAGAGCAGGTCCCTTAATACTATGGTTTGTATTGATGATTATTAAAATAAATAATAGTGCTATATAATTAGAGAATATTAATTTTGTAGTTTTTATTTTTAACAATGTATTTTACAATGTATTTCACATAAAAAATATGATATTTAATTTGAGCCCCACAATCCCAGTTGTCCTTGAAATCTTTCAGGGTTGAATAGGTTTGCTGTCCCTTAGCACTGACTGCCTATGGTTGCTAACAAATATTACATTGATTACTAAATGTCTGTGGAAAACTGGAGGTCACCCTCCACTTGATATTAACCGAACACTGTTTCATGCCATTCCAAACATTTATGACACAGGCAGATAAAGTGACTAGACTGATGTCATTAGAGATTTGATAACCATGGTTGTCTCTATATCTGTATGTTGAAGTCATATCCCAACCATAAAGTCTCCACTGTGCCACCTGATCGCTCTCCTCATACATTCCACATAATGATGACACCTTCTACTGAAAATGTCACCAACCTATAAGGCATCAACCATACCAGGGTTATTACAAGGGACCAGCTGCTCCTAAAACCACATATGCGGGCCTCCTTTCCCACCCCTATGCTCCCTCCCTTAAAGGATCACCTTGCAGCTCTCCAACTAAAATGAAGGGGCTGGTTAGAGAATGAAAAACAATCCATCACTCTTGCTGAGCCCACTTCTTCCAAAAAAAGCCTCAGTGGAACATCTTGAGCCAGGGAAATGACAGGGAGGGGAGATGCATATGTGGGTTGGGAGAGTTCTGGTGTAGGCACCTGTTCAGAAGCCAGCTGAGCAGACAGCTAAAGTCACAGAGCAGTCAAAGCTTCTGGCTGTGACTACCTACTGTTAACCTCATTCTTTCCTGACCAAGCATCATGATAATAAACTTAACCTTTTGTTTTATCCATGTGTTATTTTAAAACAATATATGAGAGTTACAATAAGCAGAAACAAGCCACTTGATATTACCTTTCTCTGTTGCTTCTCCCATGCAGGGTCTAGAAGTAGGTCTCTATCCCAGTCCTCTTCCTGTTGCATGTAGTCTTCTTCAGTCATGTTGTATGAGTTGGCATACTGTAGATGTGGATCAATGGCAGTCATCTTGGCGCACAACCTTCACTTGCTTGTGTTATAGTTATCACTCTGGTATTATTCTTGGCTTTGGAATTACAGGCTCCTGCAGTCCCTGGCCAGCAGGTAATGGCTTGATAAATGTATTGCAGTGATAGGTAGTTGGGAGATGTAACCAGGAATCCCCTCTTTAAACTGCTTGCCTCCTCCTTACCAGCCTGCTGTCCCTGGTCAAAAAAAATACACGTGACATATTGCCCATAAGTACCATCAGCTGGATACCATGTGGTCAGATAGGCAGCCATAAATGGTGAGTGGGTGGTCTTACTAAACCCCTCCTAGTTAATCTGCCCTATGAGTTCAGACTTTGTGAAAGTTTGGACTAAAGTTTTTTTATAGGGTTATTACATTTATTTTGTGTCCTGTCACATTAGTAATATGAATTTTTAAAGGACTGTGTCACCTGCTTAACTTTGTAATTCCAAGTTCTGAAGATCTCTTATGTCTACTGTATGTGACATCTGTCATGAGGTCACATATACAGAAATAGCCATCTCTCTCCTTGCTGTCTTCCCTGGCGTACACTTAAACTGCTAGCACTTTCAGTGTCCAAGAATAGTTTAGCAGTAAAACAAATAGTCCCTCTAAATAGCAAGTATGTGACTTTGATACTGCAGGGAAGACGCTTATCTCTGAAACTCTTCAAATCAAAACTAACAGAGCTTTGTGAGGGAAGTGTGCAAATGCTTACTTGGGGAAAGCATCAGTTTGGCTTTCTAATATATATATAGTATAATATATGGTTAATAAGAATAATAAAAAGTATTTTATAAATTGCTGGATTGTTTAGTACATCTATTTGCTGCCAGAAGGTCCCATCCAACATGCACATTTCTGCACATGTTAAATCTATGCCAGCCACAGGACCTCCTGTTATATACCAGCCTCAGTGTCCCTTCACTTACACCATTGGTGGTTCCTTGAGGCAATTGTCCCAACAACAATTACATCTCAATTCCCCTAAAATGCTAGGAGGAAGGGTTGATATTGATCAGTTTTGTATTGTAAGTATTCATTTTTTTCTACACGTGTTGTGTGTGGAAGAAATAATGCTGCTGTGAAGACCCTGAGGACAACAAGCCAGTCCTTTCTGCCATTACATCAAAGCCTACTATTTCTGGAGTCCTGGAAGGGATGCCCTTTTCAGATATGTAGGATATGTGACATGTGTGTTGTCCTGAAAGTTACAGACAAATAAAAAAATCTATTTACAGGCAAATATTGGTCTCCTGTTCTCTCCCCTGCTCCTGATGTTACAGATAGTAAAGCTCTATTCACATCTTACATCTTAGTTTTGATGGATGTCAAATATATATATATATGAAAGCAGAGAAATATACGGTATTTGCACATGATTGTATTGCATATTCCAGCATCGGATGCATTGGCTGGAGATTTTACATGGCTCTCGGAAAAAGGTGTCCCATGTGACTTGTGTTGTTCATGTACAGTGGGACCTTTAAATGTTTCACTCTTTCTTTCATTGCAGCAAATTGGTAAGATCAAGATCTATTTTTTTGCTCATTTATGTACACTATGCATCCCATTTTGACAGAAAAGTATCCCAGAAATGCATATATTTGTGCTGATTTATTAAACAAGAAAACTGAAATACCATAACTATTAAGTTGTTAAACCGGTAAGTGTCATAACAATTAAGACCCTTTGCTCAGTATTGAGTTGAAGCACCTTTGAGCTATTACAGCTGTGAGACTTCTTGGGAATGATGCAACAAACTTTTCACACCTGGAATTGGGGATCCTCTGCCATCTTTCCTTGCAGATCCTCTCCAGTTTCCTCAAGTTGGATGGTGAATGTTGGTGGACAGCGATTTTCAAGTCTATGCAGAGATGCTCAACTGGGTTTAGGTCTGGGCACAGGCTGGACCAGTCACAAATGGTCACAAAGTTGTTCTGAAGCCAATGCTTTGTTATTTTAGCTGTATGTTTAGGGTCATTGTCTTTTTGGAAGGTGAACCTTCGGCCCAGTCTGAGGTCCAGAGCACTCTGAAAGAGGTTTTCATCTAGGACAGTGATGGCAAACCTTTTAGAGACCGAGTGTTCAAAATCCAAACCGGACCCACTTATTTATTGCAAAGTGCCAACACAGCAATTCTAGCATTAAATTACTAAAATCTTGCTCTGTGCTATACCACAGCTTTCAACAGTCCAGAGGACACCAATATCATTGACAGAAGGTGGGAAAATTCAGATTGAAGCTTCCATGAACAGGAAGAAATGTGGGGCCAAGAGCAGGAGCTTCAATATCTCCATTGACAATCTGACAATGTCTACATCTTCTCTTCCTGCAGTCTCAGGTAGACCCAGATGCTTCATGTCCTGGGCTCAAGTCCTGTCTGGCGAATTCTGTGCTGGGGCAACAGCCTGAGTGCCCACTGATAGGGTTCAGAGTGCCACCTCTGGCACCCGTGCCATAGGTTCGCCACCACTGATCTAGGATATCTCTGCACTTGGCCGCATTTAGCATTACATAATGCTTCCAGAGAATCTTATTTCGCATGGTCTGGGAGTCCTTCATGTGTTTTTTTCTAAAATCTATGCAGGCTTTCATATGTCTTGCACTTAAGAGAGGCTATCATCGGCACACTCTGCCATAAACACTCCACTGGTGGAGAGATGCAGTGATAGTTGACTTTCTGTAACTTTCTCCCATCTCTCTACTGCATCTCTGGAGCACAGCCACAGTGATCTTGGGGTACTTCTTTACCTCTCTAACCAAGGCTCTTCTCTCATGATTTCTTAGTTTGGTTAGGAGGCCAGGTTGAGGAAGAGATAGGGTCGCCCCAAACGTCTTCAATTTAAGGATTATGGAGGCCACTGTGTTCTTACTTTAAGTGATTTTGATTTTTTTTGTAACCTTGGCCAAATCAGTGCCTTGCCAAAATTCTGCCTCTGAGCTCCTTGGGCAGTTCCTTAGACCTAATGATTCTCATGTGCTCTGACATGCACTGTGAGCTCTGTGAGGTGTGCAGCTTTCCTAATCAAGTCCAATTAGTTTAATTACACACAGACTTGAATGAAGGAAATATATGTCATATATGTCATACTAGCAGCCATAGCAGCTGCTTAGGGACCCAAAGAGTCAGTGGGTCCTGGCATCCGATGTGAACCATTATATACATATTATGCTGCACATTGTACACCATAATATAAAACAGTGCACATCATCCACAGTACTCAGAATAAATTGTTAGCTCATAAAATAAATGTCAGGGGAGGGGGAGGAGACAGCAGAATGATTAGTAATCTCTCACCTTTACTTTCTGCCATCTTATCCCCCCATGTGGTCAGATCTGGGACAGTTCTGTATCAGTGTATAGATCAGTGCATAAATGGTGAGTAAACAAATATGTCTACTTTTTGAGAAGGAAAGGGGTCCCATTCAGAAGTTTTCTATGGGGCCCTTTCTCTCCTTGTTATGCCCCTGGACCACACTATGCCTTACTATTTATCATATGTATTCCTTTCATCACAACTGGCCATAATGTTCCCCAACACATTTCAGCTACTCCACACTGACCACAGCTGACTACACTCTGCCCCACATATAATGCATATATATATACCCCTCATGCCACAGTAGACCACATTGTGTCCTCTGCATATATGATATATACATTTCAGACCACAACTGACCACACTATCTCAAATTGATCATAAATATCTATGATTACTCAGGAGGTGGGGCTATGCACTGAGCTAGTTCTGGTCTCTGCTCAGTAACTTAGTCATATTTGCTCTGTCTGCATTGTGCTCTTATGTTCCCACACATCACCTCCTCCCCCTGCAGCTGCATCCATAAGCATTCCCTGCACACCACCAACTTCTCTCTTTGCTTTAAGAAAGCTATAGTCAAGTCAGTGAAAAGAAGGGAGTAAAATCAGCACAGCATTCTGATGCACAGGATTAAGACTATTTACTTATTTGTGTTATGTCTCCTCTTCTCTTCTCTGCACTCTCCATCCATCTCGGTCCTCGGATGAAGGGAGAATGATGACGCCTTTTCAAACAGCTTGGCTGACACATTCATCATAGCAGGCAGTGTGTATGGTAGTCATAAGTCTGTTTTAGATTATAATCTGTGTAACAGTGCATAGGTGTATACGTGTATACTGCCAGTGGAAGAGCTCCGTCTTATGGGAAGTGAGTGAAGCTGCTCTGGCCTCAGTGCCCTTAGCGGATGTCACAACCCTCAGTAATGATTATAAAATATTGAAGCAATCCCCCTCATTATCATATAATACAATAATACAAGAGTACCCCATTAATCATAAATAAATAATAAAGCAGCACCTCTGATACAGCATAAACCATGGGAGTCCACAAACTCCAATTCTAATCCAATCCTATTCATAGGAGGGGAATAAAGCATTGTATATCATTTAATAAGTTAAGGGGGTATTTTATAATATATTTTTGTTTTAGGCAATGGTTAGAATATAATTATTACAGGGGTAAGCTAAATGTACATTATATAATAGAATAGGACTCTGTACATAATGAGGGACTGTATACATTATAATGAATTAAGGTGGACTGTATATATACTATTTAATTTTAGTATAATCACAACCACCAGTCAGTAATCAGGTCATCAGGTTCCCATAAGGTTACATGTATGAAAGGCTCCCTTTTTCTATCAAAATTAAACATAGACAAACCAGGGACAATTACTTACAGATAAGTTTGTTTTTTCAAATTGCAAGAGACACAGCTCCTGCAATTAACACACATCAAGCATTGTGTTTAAAAAAAAATGCAAATGCAAGCAAACATTTAAAAAACGCATGTGTTTTCAAGTATGAAATCGCAACAGAAACTTGACAAAAATGCCACGTGTGTCACTGGCCTTACTCCCTGTATAAGTCTCTGTATTTTCATTCTCTAGCAGCGCATGAAGGGGGTGTCAGACAGTGTGGTACTGGTTGGTGGAACATGGCGTCTGGTGGGTAATATGCTAATCCAGTAGAGGCCTTCTATTTCATGGCGTGAACACAGGGCCAGTGACATGGTATTTATTTTGTATGATTAGTGATATACAGTATCTAGGGGCGGAACTACAGCGGTAGCAGCCATAGCAGCCGCTATGGGGCCCGCAGTGTCAGGGGGCCCCGTCATCCGACCTGACACAATAAAGAATGGAGGATGTGCACCATTACACTCGCCGGCCACTTTATTAGGTACACCATGCTAGTAACGGGTTGGACCCCCTTTTGCCTTCAGAACTGCCTCAATTCTTCGTGGAATAGATTCAACAAGGTGCTGGAAGCATTCCTCAGAGATTTTGGTCCATATTGACATGATGGCATCACACAGTTGCCGCAGATTTGTCGGCTGCACATCCATGATGCGAATCTCCCGTTCCACCACATCCCAAATATGCTCTATTGGATTGAGATCTGGTGACTGTGGAGGCCATTTGAGTACAGTGAACTCATTGTCATGTTCAAGAAACCAGTCTGAGATGATTCCAGCTTTATGACATGGCGCATTATCCTGCTGAAAGTAGCCATCAGATGTTGGGTACATTGTGGTCATAAAGGGATGGACATGGTCAGCAACAATACTCAGGTAGGCTGTGGCATTGCAACGATGCTCAATTGGTACCAAGGGGCCCAAAGAGTGCCAAGAAAATATTCCCCACATGATGACACCACCACCACCAGCCTGAACCGTTGATACAAGGCAGGATGGATCCATGCTTTCATGTTGTTGACGCCAAATTCTGACCCTACCATCCGAATGTCGCATCAGAAATCGAGACTCATCAGACCAGGCAACGTTTTTCTAATCTTCTACTGTCCAATTTCGATGAGCTTGTGCAAATTGTAGCCTCAGTTTCCTGTTCTTAGCTGAAAGGAGTGGCACCCGGTGTGGTCTTCTGCTGCTGTAGCCCATCTGCCTCAAAGTTCGACGTACTGTGCGTTCAGAGATGCTCTTCTGCCTACCTTGCTTGTAACGGATGGCGATTTGAGTCACTGTTGCCTTTCTATCAGCTCGAACCAGTCTGCCCATTCTCCTCTGACCTCTTGCATCAACAAGGCATTTCCGCCCACAGAACTGCCTCTCACTGGATGTTTTTTCTTTTTCGGACCATTCTCTGTAAACCCTAGAGATGGTTGTGCGTGAAAATCCCAGTAGATCAGCAGTTTCTGAAATACTCAGACCAGCCCTTCTGGCACCAACAACCATGCCACGTTCAAAGGCACTCAAATCACCTTTCTTCCCCATACTGATGCTCGGTTTGAACTGCAGGAGTATGAAAATTTCGGTAATGCACTCTGTACTGACACCTCGTACTGGGACAGGGGGTGGGTGTGCTATGTATTGTGGTTAATACAAGGATCTCTCTCTTGTCCTTGTACTTAACACACAATACAGAGTCGCTGCATAGTGCCCTGCTTTCGTGCTTTTAGTTTTTGCCCAAGCAGCGACTAGGAGACCTCTCTGATTCTGCGCTACAGTGCCGCATGCGCAGATTTCTGGAAGTGAGGAACTTGAAACAGGGTGGTGCTGGTGTAGAAATTGTCCAGGTAGGGTGGGAGCCTGTCAGCAGTCGGGGCACTAAATCCACACATACTCCCTGTAACACCCAGGAAGGGGGGGCATTCTGGGGCACTATAGTGGAGTCCTTCCCTCATATACCTGCTTGTATGTGTACCCTGATGAAAATGTCGCACAGCTTATACATCTTCACACCATACCTTGCCCTTATTGGGCAGGTACTGGCAGAAAGTGAAGTCTCCCTTTGAATTGTACCAGGGACTCGGTCTATGCTCACATGTTTGGCGGGGGTATTGCCTGGGCAAACTTGGCACTAAAATGATCAATATGGCCTGACCTTAAATAACCGATCATAACTGGGGTACCTCTGGGGGGCACTGTGTGTTGTCAGTGTAGTGCAAAAATATGGATGACTCAAAACGCATCTGCTCATGCCATGCGGACATGGGGGTGTGGTAAGTATATCTGTGCCTCAGTAGTATGCATTGAAGGTTTTTTACTATATACCATAAGGAGTATTATGCCCAATACTTGTTTGTCTCTGCTCCGCAGTGACAGGGGTCCACCTGTAGGTTGTGGCATAAAAGGACGTGGCGGTTTTGGGGCAAAATGTTGTGCAGCGTAGAGGTTGTCTGAAATATAATAATTTCAGCCGATCCTCATCAAAAAAAACTAAAAAAGTCCACAGCACTGAGCCCTGTCGTGTTCAAAGTTAATTCCAGAGATGGCCCAAAGTAGGGACCTGAGGGGTATAATATCTGGGGTAACCATGTGGGGTCAGTGGAAGCCCCAGACGCGTCTCCTGCAGAAGTCCCAGACGCTTCTCCTGCAGAAGTCCCAGAGCTTACTGCAGATCCACATCTCCTGCAGAAGTCAAGAGCTTCCTGCAGAAATCCCAGAAGTCTCCTGCGCAGTCCAGAAACTTCCTCAGACCAGATGTCCCAGGCAACTCTCCTGCAGAAGTCCAGGCACTTCTCTGCCGAAAGTCCCAGACTTCAACGCAGAGTCCCTGGAACCCTACGGCGCCTTTTGGGGCGTCCTTCCAGGTCATGGAAGATGAGCAGGAGGATGATGATAGGTAAAAGGGACATCCATCCCCACTAGCTGACTCGTGGTCAGAGGCAAGCATGTTATATGCCTCCAAAGCCGTGTATGTCTCTGAGACATTGCCACAAAAAAAATAGAGAACTAGAAAAATTAGATAATGTGCACCAAAACACGGATAAACCGTCTAGCAGGCACACAAAAAAAAAGATAATGCGCACCAAACTACACGGACAAGCCGCACAGATGGCACACACACAAAATAATGACGCTAACTAAACCAACACAGGACAAGCGCCACAGATAGCACACAAAAAAAAAGATAATGCGCACCAAACTCACGGACAAGCCGCACAGATGGCACACACAAAAAATATGCCCACTAAAACTGCACGGACAAGCCGCCACGTAGCACACAAAAAAAAGATAATGCACACCAAAACCACACGGACAAGCCGCACAGATGGCACACAAAAAATAATGCGCACTAAACTACACGACAAGCGACAAGATAGCACACAAAAAAAAATAATGTGCACTAAACTACGGACAACGCGCCAGATAGCCACACAAAAAAAGGAATGCACACCAAACCACAGACCAGCCGCACAGATGGCACACAAAAATAATGGCACTAAACTACACGGACAAGCCGCACAGATAGCACACAAAAAAAAAGATAATGCGCACCAAACTACACGGACAAGCCGCACAGATGGCACACACAAAATAATGCGCACTAAATACACGGACAAGACCGCACAGATAGCACACAAAAAAAAAGATAATGCACACCCCCCAAACCACAACGGACAGCCGCACAGATGGCACAACAAAAATAATGCGCATAAACTACACGTGACAAGCCTCCGATCAGACAACACAAAAAAAATAGGAGACCCACTAAACTACAGGAACAAGACCGCACAGATAGCACACACAAAAAAAAGGGAATGCAACCAAACACACGAGACAGCGCACAGATGGCACACAAACAATAATGCCGCACTAAACACACACTAGCCGCACAGATAGCCACACAAAAAAAAACGTTAATGCAACACCAACCACACGGACAAGACGCACAGATGGCACACACAAAAAATAATGTGCACTAAACTACACGGACAAGTCCACAGATAAGACACAAAAAAAATAATGTGCACTAAAAAGCGACAAGCGCCGGATGGCAACACAAAAAATAATGCCGCACTAAAATCATACACGGACAAGCCGCACAGATAGCACACAAAAAAAACAATGCACTAAACTACACGCGACAAGCGCAACAGATAGCACAACAAAAAAAAAAAGATATGCACCACCAAACCACACGGACAAGCCGCAACAGATGGCACACAAAAATAAGCGCACATAAACTACACGGACAAGCCGCCACAGATAGCACACACAAAAAAAAGGTAATGCGCACTAAACATACACGGACAAGCCGCACAGATAGCACACAAAAAAAATAATGTGCACTAAACTACCGGACAAGCGCACAGATGGCACACACAAAAATAAGCGCACTAAACTACACGGACAAGCCACACAGATAGCAACACAAAAAAAATAATGTGCACTAAACTACAACGGACAAGCGCACAGATGCACACAAAAAAAAAAAGATAATGCACACCAACACACACGAACAGCCGCACAGACGGCACACAAAAAATAATGCGCACTAAACTACACGCACAAGCCCGCCACAGATAAGCACACACAAAAAAAAAAAAGGTAATGCACACCAAACCACCAGGACAAGCCGCACAGATGGCACACACAAAAAATAATGCGCACTAAACTACACGGACAAGCCGCACAGATAGCACAAAAAAAATAATGTGCACTAACTACACGGACAAGCCGCACAGATACCACACACACAAAATAATGTGCACTAAACTACAGGCACAGACCGCCACGATAGCACACAAAAAAAATAATGCGCACTAAACTACACGGAACAAGCCGCATAGATAGCACACACAAAAAAAAGATAATGCACACCAAACCACACGGACCAGCCGCCACAGATGGCACACAAAAAAAATAGCACTACAGGTACACCTACGGCGCTCTGGAAAAAATATTACCAGGCACCGAAAAAAAACCTATGTGCACCGCGCAAAAAAGGCGCCTACAAATGCACTAGTTTGCCCTAAGACAATCTAACTACCGCTAAGACTGCTAAAGATCTGTGCAGCCGCTATTCACACGGCGCACTGAAAAGTGCGTCCAGTGCAGAACAACGCTAACACAGGCACTGAAAAGTGCGTTTGGGTTCAGAAGGGACAGACAGGGAAAAAACGGAAGACACGTGGGATCACACAAGGCGATCACACAGGGAACACACAGACACAGGAAAAAACACTAGGGATGGGAAATTTGTAGGGAACGATAGGGATCAGATAAGGATCAGAACACTATTTATAGTGTAAAAGTGTATTTTGGTGCACACAGTAACGCTCTTCCTCTCTCCAGCGATACCAAACCAAAATGGTGCCGTGGCAGGAAGAGGAAATGCTTAAAAGCAGTTTTTAGCCTAAATCGCGTAATTGGCCAGTCAGCGGTTTACGCCAATCACGGCGATCGGTGGGCGGGACCGATTGATTGGTCGGGTGACAGAGACAGGAACTCTCCTGCTCTGTCACCCAAATCTCATCCCGATGTCACGTCTCGCGACGTGGTGACAATTCTAAAATCTATGCGACGCGCAGTAGCTAATCGTCGGAAGTGCGGCAGTACAGCTACGGCGCGGAGCGCTAAGGGTTAATGAAGTTACATTTTCAGAAAGATGATTGTTTACTTCATAAGAAATCCCCATTTCGTCTGTCATTAAGACCCAAAGCCCCAAGCGGCCTCTGTTTTTATTCCACCATGCCTCTCTTCTCAGGAGCTGTTTTTGTCTATCGCCCCGTGACCGGGCGGGGTATAATTCCAGTCCCGCCAAATGACAAAATATCAGATGCCCATTATGTGCCGTCCTAACATGCTTACTTAACCGCGGGAGCTCTTTACCATTAATATAGAATTTTTGTGCTCTCTAAAACAGCGGTAAACAGAGTCCTAATAGCCTATGTAAAAGCGTCCGCATGGACAGAAAGATGACATTGAGTGAAACAAGATCTACATGTAATAAAGGAATTCACTTGTGGTTTATGCCTCTATTGTAAAGTTTTCCCCTGGATCATCTGGGACAATGGTTAACAACTACCACAGATGTGGTTCCTAGAGATGTCATCTTTTTTAGCCAGTTTCCTTCACTATTCTTCAGCAGTGTACTTCGTACTACAAAGTCTTTAATGAGTCTTACTTTTCTAACCATCACAGTGCCGGAGCTTTTTCAGCTATTCCCTTTAATTGGGTCCGATTTAACTATGTTGCCCTCGCTTTATTCAATGAGTGGGGGGGGGGGTTAACCTTTCCTTAGAGAGTCCGATGGTAACTCGTCTGCCTGTTATAGAATAATCCTATGTCACTATTATACGTCGTAGGCGGAGATACTGACCATACGGTATGGCTGTTTACTGATGGGGATGATAACTAGTATAATGGAAGTACGAGTTAGTGGTGTGAGTTTCAAAACTGGTCGTGACCAGTATCTATTCCTGACTAACAACTTCCACATCCAAGAATTCAATTTTTCTCCCCAAAGTGTACGTAAATGCATACCCATGATGTTTTCATTGAGGTATGAAACAAAATCTTAGAATTCTTTTTGTGTACCCGACCAGGCGATAAAATTAATCGTCTACATAGGTGTAGCCTGTTGTATAGACGAAATGTCCTCAAAGAAGGCTAGGAAGATATTGCCACAGATACATGCCATGGGAGTCCGCATAGCCGTTCCATCCAATTGCCTAACCCTTTCCTGGAATTGAAGGTATTGTGGATAAGATGAAATGTGAGGCCTCACAAATAAATGCAATTAGGTTAGGATCTTTCCGTCCCGTCAGTATTTTCTCAATGGCCTCGTTCCTATCGTGTGTGGGATCTTGTATATAAATTTTCCACGTCGATGGTGATCAGGTTGAAAGGTTTTTGCCAAACACAACTTCTAGATGCTTTCAAAAATCATTTGTGTCCTTTAAGTAGAGGTATTTTAGGCAATAAGGTTCAAAAGCCAACCAATATATTTTGATAAGGTTCGGTCACTGACCCTATCCAATTGTCGACGCGGAGGGTCAGTGAGCGATTATGAATTTTGGTAGTAGTACCATCCCGGTTTTCGTGGATATACGGTATTAGTCTATCTGACCTGGACTGTGAAACACTCTCTCGATATATCCTCTCATAAGGAAATTAGCTTTGTTTTTTATTTTTTGGGAGTGGGGTCTGTTTTTAACTGTTCGTATGTTTGTGTGTTGAACAATGTCGTTCAGCTTCCTTATTTTAGGCCTGGTAAGACAACACCACTACGTCCCCCCTTATCAGCTTTTTTACAATAATTTCTTTATTTCTTTTAACCATACAAGGGCTTGTTTCTCACTTTTTGATATATTTCGCTACATCCGTCGTGAATTAATGCTTTTACATCCTGTAATACATGTTGTTCGAAAATGTCTAAGACACTTCGGGAGGATTGAATGTAGAGGGATACCACCCTTAAAAATAATTTCATTATTGAAACTTGAACGTCGGATTCAAATGGCTAGGAGGCATTCTGCAGCTCTGGACTTGGTGGGTTGTGTCACAAAGAATCTAAGGGGTCTGCTTACATCTGTCAATGTGCTGCCACTGCACATTGTCAAAGACTCCAGGAACAGAGCCTGGGTCGTTCATATCATGGGGGATCCAGAGCTCTGGGTGACACTAAGAGCGCGTATTGGGGTGAGCTTGACCTCAATGTAGAAAGGGTTCTAGACCTGCTGAATTCTTTGTGGGTGAGGAAAGGGCCTCTGGGGCTTTGGAGGCATGTCTTGGGGCTCCACAAATGGGCCTGCGGCGGGAGCAGACATCGGCGATAAGGCAGAGTACTGGGAAAAGGGATAGGGGGGGGGGAGCAGCACCCAACGAGTGTGTGTTGTGGTGTCCTCTGTCTGTGGGTTGAAGAACGAAGGCTGCGGTGTTTAGGGGAGATGACAGGACTTTGCGGAGAGCCAGAAAGGCTGAAGGCTTAGTCAGCACCTGTCCAGCAAATGTACAACCAAACCAGGTTGGCGCTAGCTGTCAGACTAAGTAGGTGGTGGCGAACCACCCTGTGATGTCCCGTTGGCTAAGGCCCTGTCTAAAGCAGATAAACCCACTGTAGGGGGTCCCTGAGTGACCCTACAAGAAGACAGGAAAATCTAATTCATATGGCAGCTTCTACAGGTGAGCGGGACAGGTAACCGGAATACGGATATAGGTCAGTGTCACACTGGTGACAGAAACCCACCAAGACAGACAGGGAAGACGGGATCACACTAGGAAATAAACGGTACTGAGGGACAAAACAACAGATAATACAGACAAGCGTAGTCAAACAAACTGGGTAAATCAGAAAAAACAAGATAGGGCAAAGGTAGAGATTTGTATAGCAAATAAGATTGTCAGTAGGCCAAGCAGAAGTCATTACACAGATAGCCAGAAAACGCAATGGCAAGAGCACAGTACACAGATAGACTGCAATAACAGCCCCTAATGAACGGCTGGACAGAATATAGGCATAAATGGCACTACCTCAGCATTGACTGGCTCAGACCGTCCATCACTCAAACTGCAGCTGCAGGCAAAAGATAACAAAGACACACCCAGCTTTCCCAGGATCAGAATGGAGATGTCAATCACAGGCAGCTTGTGGTGTGGTTTTCCAGTAAGAAGCCTGAACCTGATATCATCAGTACAATTTACGAGTTCTGACAGCTTATCAACCTGGCCGGTAGAGAGGAGCAGACACAGGCAGTGTTGCCTGCAGGCTATGAGGGGTACAGTGGCAGGCACTTGTCATGTGCTGAGGGAGCACAGGAGATAGATGCAGGGGCCTGTAGCAAGTAGTCCTGCAGGGCGTGTGCTCCTGAAAGGGATGTGGCAAGAGGCCTGTGGATCATCGGGGCCAAAGGAGTTGAGAAGCCCAACATGATGGCTGCCCAATGTAGGCCACCGTGGCACTGTGTGGGAAGTCTGACAGCGTTGCATGAAGGAGTCCAGGTTTGGGAATGCAGCGGTAGTGGATGGGATCTTCGAGTAGGTTAGAGCCCAGTTTCTCCCCATGCAGGCCTGTGTATGGCCAGCGGTTGTACATGCCCTACAATTTGCATATTATAAACAGTGCCTGCTTGACTTATTGTAAGAGTGCAGTACTTAAATATATTACCAGAACCATACCACCATACTGTACCACAATCATACCACCCTACAGAAAAACACAAGGACAGAGGTCAACAGATAGATACAGCATCAAACAAAGTACCGAAACACACCAGGAACAGGGTCCGGTACACATACATACAGTATCCCAAATGATTTGACATATTACAGAACACTCTAATTTACATATATACAGCTATCCTCCATAATGAACAGAAATATGTGACCCAGGTGATGAATGTAGATTTTTATACTCTGGGCCTTGCAGAGAGATCTATGTATACTGTGAGTCATTTTAGAAAGATATGATAACGCTGCTACCAATTCAGAGAGATTTATATAAACTGTTCCCCCTTAAAGGGAAACATAATTATATACTGTGCCCAAATACAGAAACTTTACGAAAATTTGCTCCCCAAAATTTTAGTTTCCTGTAGTTCGAAGGCAGCACATGAAGAGTTAAGTCTAGGCTTCCCCAATTGACAGTAGAGCAAGAGTTTATTAGCAATGATCAATGTCTCAGTGGGATGCATGTTAGGATGTCAACATGTCAAGAGCAACTTGCGCAGCGCCAACAGTCCTCCGATCCTGCTTGCACATGCATGATTTTTTTGTGACCAGGGCTTCCGATAAAATGAGAATGCTCTATCAGCGGAAAGCACGAACATTTGTGTTTAGGCTCAAAAATCTGTGTTCAAGCTCTGGATGGCAGGGAAAACTCAGTCTCTAGACAAATAGCCGTATATTTTTTATGTATGCCCGCTAGTGAATGACTCATCGCTCGTCGTCCTAACAGCCTCTATCAATTGGGGAAATGAAAGAGAAAAGGTACTTTCTCCAATGATTTTGCAGTGACCCTGAAAGCATACCTTCCAACCATCCTGGATTTGGCAGGACAGTCCCGTTGCTTTACCTCTAATCCCGCCATCCCAGGCGGTTTGGAGATTGTCCCACTATGCCCTGCATTGCCAAGATCCCGCCTCCAGGTCCCGAGGTTGTAGCTGCCCCACCAAAGGTGTGCCTCCTCCCCTAATGTAAAATGAGCAGCTGAAGACCTCTGCCTCACTGACTGGCCACAGCAGAGATGAGGAGAGAGCAGTAAATTAATAAGTGCTGCCATTGGATCATTCAAAAGGTCAGTTGTAGGTCACACATTCAAACGACGTAGCGGGACTTGCGACCATTTATGTGTCTCCATGCACCTTACTGCATCGTACACCGGGGAAAGATAGGACATATGCTATCCTTCCTCATGTATGCCTGTACGCCGTGGATCTCTATGGAGAGGGTCACCCCTTCTCCTCTCATCGTGGCAGAAATGACCCTCCTGGCTGTAGCCATGTGTGCATATGTCAGCGTGAATTGGCCTGGGGGAGGACACGTTAGCCGTTTGATTCCGTTAAGCACAATGACACGGCAGCCGGTGTCTTGTATTGTCTAAATACAAAAAACCAGGTGCTAGTTACCTGCATATGCATTTTTATAGAACGCATATGGGATCAGTTGTGGCCCAACCCCATGTGCTTTGAGATGAAGTGCAGGTAGGATATCACTCAGAACGTCAATGATAAGGCCCCCGCCCCACCGGGGTGTGAAAAAGAGTATAATGTTAACCCTTACAGACTTGGCCTGTTTTTATTTTTGCGTTTCCATTTTTCACTCCCCCTTAAAAAATCTATAACTTTTTTTTCTGTGTGAGCTCAGAGCTTAGAGGTGTAGAGCGCTTGTTTTCTGCTGCAGAACAAATTGCACTTCATATGAATAATATTAATATTCCATGCCGTTGTACTGGGAAGCAGGAAAAATCCAAAATGAAGTGCATTGGTGAAATTATGTATTTGCGCCATTTTGTGGGCTTGGTTTTTACGGCTTCACTGTCGCCCCCCAAATGAAACGACTTAATTTTGTGGTTGGTACAATCACTGGAATATTAAATTTATATGATACGTGGTGTTTTAAATATTAAAAAAAAAATTAAACCCTCTGTACACAAAAAAATTCTTTGTTTCGCCATCTTCTGCATTGATAACTTTTTCATACATTGGTGACTGAGATGTGTGTGGTGTCGTTTTTTCCAGAATAAGCTGACATTTCTTTGGACATTGTGACCTTTTGATACTTTTATAACATTTTTAGAAAGTTGCAAAATTATAAAATTGGTATTAGGACATCTGGGCGCAATTCCCTTACAAGTTTAACGCCAGGAATAACAGTTATACGTTTTGATAGATAAGACTTTTTTTCTTTACTTTTTTGGACACTAAGGTATTTAACCTTAGCTTTTTGGTTGGGCATGCTTTGGCTCTATGCATTACTTCAGCGCAATGCTGTGAGGAGTGGAGAGAAGCGTAATCAACCCCTTCTCCCTAGGGTTCTGGGTGTCTCAGATAGCGCAGGTAGCAGTAGAAAACTGCAGCGACGTCGTGCAGACTCAGGACCTGCGCCAGCTGAAGTCTAAAGCCAGTGGGAGGTCTGAGAGGAGTTAAAGTCATGTCAGAAGAAAAAAACACACCTGTTCACTGTCTCAGATCTATATAGAGGAGACAGCCTGCAGTAATCCCTTTATGGCTAATAACTCTTGTTCTTCTGCCTAAAAAGTCTAGACTTAACCCTTCATGTGAAAAACCAAATAATCAACAATTACAGGGATAGTGAAAATATTCAACCAAAATATCTAGCTCACAATCTAGAGGCACCCACATGCATAAATTTCCCGGAAAGAATCTCACTCAAGCAACAGTACTCAATATCCAATAATTCATAACAAAATCACAGAAACAATTCAATCTTTATTACAACGAAGTAGCATGAAATTAATCACAAAATACATCAAATTAAAAAAAAAAAAAAGGAAATCCCCTTTTTTAATAATCCACTGACGCCTGTCAATACCAATACTGGGCCATCGCTATTATAAACAATAGGACACGGTCAGTGGCAAAACTAGGAGAGACAGGGCCCCCTAGCATGTACTGCATGGGGCCCCCTTCCCACTTAAAAATTAATATTACTATACTCACACATGCGAGTTACAATCACATATAAATAACACTCATGTGCTATAGACATACTTACAGTTCCATATGCAACATACTCACATACAGTGTATACAGACACTTATACACATCACAGATACTGCATTAACACATCACAGTATATGTTATATACATATTATGCTGGACATTGTGCAGTACAATATAGATATAATCAGAGGTGCATTAACGCTCACACGCGTCATAGACGTGTGATGAGGCACCATTACCCCCCAAAATAATTGCCTTGCGTAAAGTTAAGCCTTGCAATTCCCTGTAGCGCGCAGGTGAGGACCGCCCAGCGTGACACGTGACACAGTGACAGTGTCAGGGGGAGAGACCCGGAGTGAGAGCGCAGGCCCCGGGAGACCTGTAGACAGAGGGGCTGCTGCTCCTGTCTGCCTCCATCTCTACCTGCCCGCAGTGCCTGGTTTATGTGATCCGCAGCCAGTGAGTGTTAAGTTGTTGCTGTGTGAGTGTAGTGTGTGTGTTGTGTGTGTAGATGTGGCACACTGTGTCGTGAGTGTAGTGGTTGCTGTGTTCTGTGTGCGTGTAGTGGTTTATCTGATTGTGTTGCACGCTGTGTTCTGTGTGAGTGTAGTGTGTGTTCTGTGAGTGTAGTGTGTGCTGGCGTTTTGGGGGCCTTCGGGGTGGCACGCTGTGTTCTGTGTGATGTTAGTAGGGTTTTGTGTGTTCTGTGGTGTTTGTGAGTGTAGCTATGATGTGCCCCACGATACGTCTCTATCCAGTCTCTTCTGTTGCATGTAGTCGTCTTCAGTCCATGTTGATGAGTTGGCATACTGTAGATGTGGATCATGGCATCCTTGGCGCACAACCTTCATTGCTTGTGTTATGTTATCTCACTGCTGATTATTCTTGGCTTTGGAATTACAGGCTCCTGCAGTCCCTGGCCAGCAGGTAATGGCTTGATAATGTATTGCAGTGTAAGGTAGTTGGAGATGTAACCAGGAATCCCCTTTAAACTGCTTGCCTCCTCCTACCAGCCTGCTGTCCCTGGTCAAAAAAATACACGTGACACGATTGCCCATAAGTACCTCAGCTTGACCATGTGGTCAGATAGGCAGCCATAATGGTGAGTGGGGTGTCTACTAAACCCCTCCTAGTTAATCTCCCTATGAGTTCAGACTTTGTAAAGTTTGGACTAAGTTTTTTATAGGGTTATTACATTTATTTTGTGTCCTCACATTAGTAATGAATTTTTAAAGACTGTGTCACCTGCTAACTTTGTAATTCCAAGTTCTGAAGATCTCTATGTTTCTACTGTATGTGACATCTGTCATGAGGCCTATACAGAAATAGCCATCTCTCTCCTTGCTGTCTCCCTGGCGTACCTTAAACATGCTAGCACTTTCAGTGTCCAGATAGTTTAGCAGTAAAACAAATAGTCCCTCTAATAGCAAGTATGTGACTTGATACTGCAGGGAAGACGCTTATCTCAGAAACTCTTCAAATCAAACAACACGAGCTTTGTGAGGGAAGTGTGCAAATGCTTACTTGGGGAAAGCATCAGTTTGGCTTACTATATATATATATATATAATATATGGTTAATAAATAAAAAGTATTTTATAAATTGCTGGATTTTTTACATCTATTTGCTGCCAGAAGGTCCCATCCAACATGCACTTTCTGCACATGTATAATCTATGCCAGCCACAGGACCTCCTGTTATTGCCAGCCTCAGTGTCCCTCACTTACACCATTGGTGGTTCCTTGAGGCAATTTCCCAACAACAATTACATCTCAATTCCCCTAAAATGCTAGGAGAGGGTTGATATTGATCAGTTTTGTATTGTAATATTTCATTTTTTTCTACACGTGTTTGTGTGGGAAGAAATGATGCTGTGAAGACCCTAGACAACAAGCCATCCTTCTGCCATTACATCAAAGCCTACTATTTCTGGAGTCCGGAGGATGCCCTTTTCAATATGGATATGTGACATGTGTGTTTGTCCTGAAATTACAGACAAATAAAAAATCTATTTACAGGCAAATATGTCTCCTGTTCTCCGCTCCCCTGCTCCTGATGTTACAATATGTAAACTCTATTCACATCTTACATCTTAGTTTTGATGGATTCAATAGATATATATAATATATATATATATATATATATATGAAAGCAGAGAAATATACGGTATTTGCACATGATTGTATTGCATTTCCAGCATCGGTGCATTGGCTGGAGATTTACATGGCTCTCGAAAAATGTTTCCCATGTGACTTGTGTTGTCATGACAGTGGGGCCTTTAAATGTTTCACTCTTTCTTTCATGTGCAGCAAATTGGTAAGATCAAGATCTATTTTTTGCTCATTTATGTACACTATGCATCCACTTTTGACAGAAAAGTATCCCAGAAATGCATATATTTGTGCTGATTTATTAAACAGAAAACTGAAATACCATAACTATTAAGTTGTTAAACTGGTAGTGTCATAACAATTAAGACCCTTTGCTCAGTATTGAGTTTGAAGCACCTTTGAGCTATTAACAGTGTGAGACTTCTTGGGAATGATGCAACAAACTTTTCACACCTGGAATTGGGGATCCTCTGCCATCTTCCTTGCAGATCCTCTCCAGTTTCTCAAGTTGGATGGTGAAGTTGGTGGACAGCGATTTTCAAGTCTATGCAGAGATGCTCAACTGGGTTTAGGTCTGGCACAGGCTGGACCAGTCACAATGGTCACAAAGTTGTTCTGAAGCCAATGCTTTGTTATTTTAGCTGTGGTTTAGGGTCATTGTCTTTTTGGAAGGTGAACCTTCGGCCAGTCTGAGGTCCAGAGCACTCTGAAGAGGTTTTCATCTAGGACAGTGATGGCAAACCTTTTAGGACCGAGTGTTCAAAATCCAAACCGGACCCACTATTTATTGCAAAGTGCCACACACGCAATTCTAGACATTAAATTACTAAATCTTGCTCTGTGCTATACCACACTTTCACGTCCAGAGGACACCAATATCATTGACAAGGTGGAAATTCAGATTGAAGCTTCCATGAACAGAAATTGTGGGGCCAAGAGCAGGAGCTTCAATATCTCCATTGACAATCTGACAATGTCTACATCTTCTCTTCTGCAGTCTCAGGTAGACCCAGATGCTTCATGTCCTGGGCTCAAGTCCTGTCTGGCGAATTCTGTGCTGGGGCAACAGCCTGAGTGCCCACTGATAGGGTTCAGAGTCCACCTCGGCACCCGTGCCATAGGTTCGCCACCCACTGATCTAGGATATCTCTGCACTTGGGCCCATTTAGCATTACATAATGCTTCCAGAGAATCTTATTTCGCATGGTCTGGGGATCCTTCATGTGTTTTTTCTAAAATCTATGCAGGCTTTCATATGTCTTGCACACTTAAGAGAGGCTATCATCGGCACACTCTGCCATAAACACTCCACTGGTGGAGACAGTGATAGTTACTTTCTGTAACTTTCTCCCATCTCTCTACTATGCATCTCTGGAGCACAGCCCAGTGATCTTGGGGTACTTCTTTACCTCTCTAACATGCTCTCTCTCATGATTTCTTAGTTTGGTTAGGAGGCCAGGTTGAGAAGAGATAGGGTCGCCCCAAACGTCTTCAATTTAAGGATTATGGAGGCCACTGTGTTCTTACTTTAAGTGATTTAGATTTTTTTGTAACCTTGGCCAAATCATTGCCTTGCCAAAATTCTGCCTCGCGGCTCCTTGGGCAGTTCCTTAGACCTATGATTCTCATGTGCTCTGACATGCACCTGTGAGCTCTGTGAGGTGGTGCAGCTTTCCTAATCAGTCCAATTAGTTTAATTACACACAGCTTGAATGAACGAAATATGTCATATATGTCATACTAGCAGCCATAGCAGCTGCTTAGGGACCCAAGAGTCAGTGGGTCTGGCATCCGATGTGAACCTTATATACATATATGCTGCACATTGTACACCATAATATAAAACAGTGCACATCATCCACAGTACTCAGAATAAATTGTTACTCATAAAATAAATGTCAGGGGAGGGGGGGAGGAGACAGCAGAATGATTAGTAATCTCTCACCTTTACTTTCTGCCATCTTATCCCCCATGTGGTCAGATCTGGGACAGTTCTGTATCAGTGTATAGATCATGCATAAATGGTGAGTAACAAATATGTCTACTTTTTGGAAGGAAAGGGGTCCCATTCAGAAGTTTTCTATGGGGCCCTTTCTCTCCTTGTTATGCCCCTGGACCACACTATGCCTTACTATTTATATCATATGTATTCCTTTCATCACAACTGGCCATAATGTTCCCCAACACATTTCAGCTACTCCACACTGACCACAGCTGACTACACTCTGCCCCACATATAATGCATATATATATACCCCTCATGCCACAGTAGACCACATTGTGTCCTCTGCATAATGATATAACATTTCAGACCACAACGACCACACTAATCTCAAATTGATCATATATCTATGATTACTCAGGAGGTGGGGCTATGCACTGAGCTAGTTCTGGTCTCGCTCAGTAACTTAGTCATATTTGCTCTGTCTCCATTGCTCTTATGTTCCCACACATCACCTCCTCCCCCTCCTCATCCTCAGCTCATCCTGCACACCACCAACTTCTCTCTTTGCTTTAAGAAAGCTATAGTCAGTCAGTGAAAAGAAGGGGATAAAATCAGCACAGCATTCTATGCACAGGATTAGGACTATTTACTTATTTGTTTATGTCTCCTCTTCTCTTCTCTGCACTCTCATCCATCTCGGTCCTCGGATGAAGGAGAATGATGACGCCTTTTCAAACAGCTTGCTGACACATTCATCATCATAGCAGGCAGTGTGTATGGTAATCATAAGTCTGTTTTAGATATAAATCTGTGTAACAGTGCATAGGTGTATACGTGTATACTGCCAGTGGAAGAGCTCCGTCTTATGGGAAGTGAGTGAAGCGGCTCTGGCCTCAGTGCCCTTAGCGGATGTCACAACCCTCAGTATTATTATAATATTGAAGCAATCCCCCTCATTATCATATAATACAAGAGTACCCCATTAATACATAAAAAATAATAAAGCAGCACCTCGATACAGCATAAACCATGGGGAGTCCACAACTCCAATTCTAATCCAATCCTATCATAGGAGGGGAATAAGCATTGTATATCATTTATAGTTAAGGGGGGTATTTTATATATATTTTTGTTTTGGCAATGGTTAGAATATAATTATTACAGGGGTAAGCTAATGTACATTATATATAGAATAGGACTCTACATAATGAGGGACTGTATACATTATAATGAATAAGGTGGACTGTATATATACATTTATTTTAGTATAATCACAACCACCAGTCAGTAATCAGGTCATCAGGTTCCCATAAGGTTACATGTATGAAAGGCTCCTTTTTTCTATCAAAATTAACATAGACAAACCAGGGACAATTACTTACAGATAAGTTTGTTTTTTCAAATTGCAAGAGACACAGCTCCTGCAATTAACACCATCAAGCATTGTGTTTAAAAAAAATGCAAATGCAAGCAAACATTTAAAAAACGCATGTGTTTTCAAGTATGAAATCGCAACAGAACTTGACAAAAATGCCACGTGTGTCACTGGCCTTACTCCCTGTATAAGTTCTGTATTTCATCCTCTAGCAGCGCATGAAGGGGGTGTCAGACAGTGTGGTACTGGTTGGTGGAACATGGCGTCTGGTGGGTATATGCTAATCCAGTAGAGGCCTTCTATTTCATGGCGTGAACACAGGGCAGTGACATGGTATTTATTTTGTATGATTAGTGATATACAGTATCTAGGGGCGGAACTACAGCGGTAGCAGCCATAAGCGCAGCTCTATGGGGCCCGAGTGTCAGGGGGCCCCGTCATCCGACCTGACACAATAAGAATGGAGAGATGTGCACCATTACACTCGCCGCCACTTTATTAGGTACACCATGCTAGTAACGGGTTGGACCCCCTTTTGCCTTCAGAACTGCCTCAATTCTTCGTGGAATGATTCAACAAGGTGCTGGAAGCATTCCTCAGAGATTTTGGTCCATATTCATGATGGCATCACACAGTTGCCGCAGATTTGTCGGCTGCACATCCATATGATGCGAATCTCCCTGTTCCACCACATCCCAAATATGCTCTATTGGATTGAGATCTGGTGACTGTGGAGGCCATTTGAGTACAGTAACTCATTGTCATGTTCAAGAAACCAGTCTGAGATGATTCCAGCTTTATGACATGGCGCATTACCTGCTGAAAGTAGCCATCAGATGTTGGGTACATTGTGGTCATAAAGGGTAGGACATGGTCAGCAACAATACCAGGTAGGCTGTGGCATTGCAACGATCTCAATTGGTACCAAGGGCCCAAAGAGTGCCAAGAAAATATTCCCCACATGATGACACCACCACACCAGCCTGAACCGTTGATACAAGGCAGGATGGATCCATGCTTTCATGTTGTTGACGCCAAATTCTGACCCTACCATCCGAATGTTGCATCAGAAATCGAGACTCATCAGACCAGGCAACGTTTTTCTAATCTTCTACTGTCCAATTTCGATGAGCTTGTGCAAATTGTAGCCTCAGTTTCCTGTTCTTAGCTGAAAGAGTGGCACCCGGTGTGGTCTTCTGCTGCTGTAGCCCATCTGCCTCAAAGTTCGACGTACTGTGCGTTCAGAGATGCTCTTCTGCCTACCTTGCTTGTAACGGATGGCGATTTGAGTCACTGTTGCCTTTCTATCAGCTCGCAACCAGTCTGCCCATTCTCCTCTGACCTCTTGCATCAACAAGCATTTCCGCCCCACAGAACTGCCTCTCACTGGATGTTTTTTCTTTTTCGGACCATTCTCTGTAACCCTAGAGATGTTGTGTCGTGAAAATCCCAGTAGATCAGCAGTTTCTGAAATACTCAGACCAGCCCTTCTGCACCAACAACCATGCCACGTTCAAAGGCACTCAAATCACCTTTCTTCCCATACTGATGCTCGGTTTGAACTGCAGGAGTATGAAAATTTCGGTATATGCACTGCACACATAGCCACACCTCCACGAACACACACAGAACACACACTATACTCACACAGAACACAGCGTGCACACAATCACACAGCACACACACTATACTCACACAGCACACACCACACACTACACTCACAGAACACACACTACACTCACACAGAACACAGTGTGCAAACAATCACATAACACACACTACACTCACACAGAACACACACTACACTCACACAGAACACAGTGTGCACACAATCACACACACTACACAGCACACACTACACTCACACAGCACACACTACACTCACCTGGCCGGGATCACATAAACGCAGGCAGCTGCGGGCAGGTAGAGATGGAGCAGGACAGGGAGCAGCAGCCCCTCTGTCTACAGGTCTCCCAGGGCCTGCGCTCTCACTCCGGGTCTCTCCCCCTGACACTGATCACTGTGTCACGTGTCACGCTGAGCGGTCCGCTCAGCCTGCGCGCTACAGGGAATAATTGCCAAGCGTAACTTTACGCAAGGCAATTATTTTGGGGGGTAATGGTGCCTCATCACACGTCTATGACGCGTGGTGAGGCGTTAATGCGACCTCTGATTATATCTATATTGTACTGCACATGTCCAGCATAATATGTATATAACATATACTGTGATGTGTATATGCAGTATCTGTGATGTGTATAAAGTGTCTGTATACACTGTATGTGAGTATGTTGCATATGGAACTGTAAGTATGTCTATATGCACATGAGTGTATTTATATGTGATTGTAACTCGCATGTGTGAGTATAGTAATATGTATATTTTTTAAGTGGGAAGGGGGGCCCCATGCAGTAGCATGCTAGGGGGCCCTGTCTCTCCTAGTTATGCCACTGACAGTGTCCTATTGTTTATAATAGCGATGGGCCCAGAATGGTATTGACAAGCGTCAAGTGGATTATATAAAAAAGTGATTTTCCTTTTTTTTTTTTTTTAATTTGATGTATTTTGTGATTAATTTCATGCTACTTCGTGTAATAAAGATTGAATTGTTTCTGTGATTTTGTTATGAATTATTGGATATTGAGTACTGTTGCTTGAGTGGAGATTCTTTCCGGGAAATTTATGGCATGTGGGGTCCTCTAGATTGTGAGCTAGATATTTTGGTTGAATATTTTCACTATCCCTGTAATTGTTGATTATTTGGTTTTTCACATGAAGGGTTAAGTCTAGACTTTTTAGGCAGAAGAACAAGAGTTAATTAGCCATAAATGGATTACTGTCAGGCTGTCTCCTCTATATAGATCTGAGACAGTGAACAGGTGTGTTTTTTTCTTCTTGACATGACTTTAACTCCTCTCAGACCTCCCACTGGCTTTAGACTTCAGCTGGCGCAGGTCCCGAGTCTGCAGCGACGTCGCTGCAGTTTTCTACTGCTCCTGCGCTAGTCTGAGACACCCAGAGACCCTAGGGAGAAGCGGTTTATTACCGCTTCTCCACTCCTCACAGCATTGCGCTGAAGTAATGCATAGAGGACCAAAGCATGCCCAACCAGAAAAGCTAAGGTTAAAGTACCTTAGGGTGTCCAAAAAAAGTAAAGAAAAAAAAAGTCTTATCTATCAAAACGTAATAACTGTTATTCCTGGCGTTAAACTTTGTAAGGGAAAATTGCGCCCAGATGTCCTAAATACCAATTTTTTATAATTTTGCAACATTCTAAAAATGTTATAAAAAGTAATCAAAAGGTCACAATGTCCAAAGAAAATGTCAGCTTATTCTGGAAAAAACGACACCACACACATCTCAGTACACCAATGTATGAAAAAGTTATCAATGCCAGAAGATGGCGAAACAAAGAATTTTTTTTTTGTACAGAAGGTTTTAATTTTTTTTTTAAATATATTAAAACACAACAGTATCTATATAAATTTAATATTCCAGTGATTGTACCAACCCACAGAATTAAATCGTGTCATTTGGGGCGGACAGTGAAAGCCGTAAAAACCAAGCCCACAATAAAATGGCGCAAATACATAATTTCACCAATGCACTTCATTTTGGAATTTTTCCTGCTTCCCAGTACACGGCATGGAATATTAAATATTATCATTATGAAGTGCAATTTGTTCTGCAGCAGAAAACAAGCGCTCATACACCTCTAAGCTCTGAGCACTCACACAGAAAAAAAAGTTATAGATTTTTTAAGGGGGGGAGTGAAAAATGGAAACGCAAAAATAAAAACAGGCCAAGTCTGTAAGGGGTTAACATGTATACTCTTTTTCACACACCGCGGGTGGGGCGGGGGCCTTATCATATGACGTTCTGAGTGATATCCTACCTGCACTTCATCTCAAAGCACATGGGGTTGGGCCACAACTGATCCCATATGCGTTTCTATGAAAATGCATATGCAGGGTAACTAGCACCTGGTTTCTTGTATTTAGACAATACAAGACACCGGCTGCCGTGTCATTGTGCTTAACGGAATCAAACGGCTAACGTGTCCTCCCACCCAGGCCGAATTCACGCTGACATATGCACACATGGCTACAGCCAGGAGGGCATATGTCTGCCACGATGGAGAGGAGAAGGGGTGACCCTCTCCATAGAGATCCACGGCGTACAGGCATAACATGAGGAAGGATAGCATATGTCCTATCTTTTCCCCGTGTACGATGCAGTAAGGTGCATGGGAGACACATAAATGGTCGCAAGTCCCGCTACGGTCGTTTGAATGTGACCTTACACTGACCTTTTGAATGATCCAAATGGCAGCCACTTATTAATTTACTGCTCTCTCCTCATCTCTGCTGTGGAGCCAGTCAGTGAGGCAGAGGTCTTCAGCTGCTCATTTTACATGTAGGGGGAGGGAGGCACACCTTTGGTGAGGCAGCTACAAACCTCGGGACCTGGAGGCGGGATTCTTGGCAATGCAGGGCATAGTGGGACAATCTCCAAACCGCCCGGGATGGCGGGATAGAGGTAAAGCAACGGGACTGTCCTGCCAAATCCAGGATGGTTGGAAGGTATGCTTTCAGGGTCACTGCAAAATCATTGGAGAAAAGTACCTTTTCTCTTTTCATTTCCCCAATTGATAGAGGCTGTTAGGAAGACGAGCGATGAGTCATTCACTAAGCCGGGCATACATAAAAAATATACAGGCTATTTGCTAGAGACTGAGTTTTCAACTGCCATCCAGAGCTTGAACACAGATGTTTGAGCCTAAACACAAATGTTCGTGCTTTCCGCTGAATAGAGCATTCTCAGTTATCGGAAGCCGGCTGCACAAAAAAATCATGCATGTGCAAGCAGGATCGGAGGACGTTTGCGCTGCGCAAGTTGCTCTTGACATGTTGACATCCTAACATGCATCCCACTGAGACATTGATCATTGCTAATAAACTCTTGCTCTACTGTCCAATTGGGGAAGCCTAGACTTAACTCTTCATGTGCTGCCTTCGAACTACAGGAAACTAAAATTTTGGGGAGCAAATTTTCGGTAAAGTTTCTGTATTTGGGCACAGTATATAATTATGTTTCCCTTTAAGGGGGAACAGTTTATATAAATCTCTCTGAAATTGGGTACAGCGTATATCTATATCTTTCTAAAATGACTCACAGTATACATAGATCTCTCTGCAAGGGGCCAGAGTATAAAAATCTACATTCATCACCTGGGTCACAATATATTTCTGTTCATTATGGAGGATACTGTATATATGTAAATTAGAGTGTTCTGTAAATATGTCAAATCATTTGGGATACTGTATGTATGTGTACCGGGACCCTGTTCCTGGAGTGTGTTTCGGTACTTTGTTTGATGCTGTATCTATCTGTTGACCTCTGTCCTTGTGTTTTTCTGTATGGTGGTATGATTGTGGTACAGTATGGTGGTATGGTTCTGGTAATATATTTAAGTACTGCACTCTTACAATAAGTCAAGGCAGGCACTGTATTATAATATGCAAATTGTAGGGGCATGTACAAACGCGCTGGCCATACACAGGCCTGCATGGGGAAGAAACTGGGCTCTAGACCTACTCGAAGATCCCATCCACTACCGGCTGCATTCCCAAACCTGGACTCCTTCATGCAACGCTGTCAGACTTCCCACCAGTGCCACGGTGGGCCTACATTGGGCAGCCATCATGTTGGGCTTCTCAAGCTCCTTTGGCCCCGATGATCCACAGGCCTCTTGCCACATGCCCTGTTCAGGACACAGATCCCCAGCAGGACCTGACTTGCTACAGGCCCCTGCATCTATCTCCTGTGGCTCCCTCAGCCACATGACAAGTGCCTGCCATCTTGTAACCCCTCATAGCCTGCAGCACACTGCCTGTGTGCTGCTCCTCTCTACCGGCCAGGTTGATAAGCTGTCAGAACTCGTAAATTGTACTGATGAGATCAGGTTTCAGGCTTCTTACTGGAAAACCACACCCAGAGCTGCCTGTGATTGACATCTCCATTTCTGATCCTGGGAAAGCTGGGTGTGTCTTTGTTATCGTTTTGCCTGCAGCTGCAGTTTGAGTGATGGACGGCTGAGCCAGTCAATGCTGGAGGTAGTGTCCATTTATGCCTTATATTCTGTCCAGCCGTTCATTAGGGGCTGGTTATTGCAGTCTATCTGTGTATCTAGTGCTCTTGCCATTGCGTTTCTTGCTATTCTGTGTAATGACTTCTGCTTTGCCTACTGACCAATCTATTTGCTATACAAATCTCTACCTTTGCCGCCATCTTGTTTTTGACCCAGTTTGTTTGACTACGCTTGTCTGTATTATCTGTTGTTTGTCCCTCAGTACCGTTTATTTCCTAGTGTGATCCCGCCTTCCTGTCTGTCTTGTGTGGGTTTCTGTCACCAGTGTGAACACTGACCTATATCCGTATTCCGGTTACCTGTCCGCTCCACCATGTAGAAGCTGCCATATGAATTAGATTTTCCTGTCTTCTTGTAGGGTCACTCAGGGACCCCCTGACAGTGGGTTTATCTGCTTTAGACAGGGCCTTAGCCAACAGGGACATCACAGGGTGAGTTCGCCACCACCTACCTAGTCTGACAGCTAGCGCCAAGCCTGGTTGTGGTTGGACATTTGCTGGACAGGTGCTGACATAAGCCTTCAGCCTTTCTGGGCTCTCCGCAAAGTCCTGTCATCTCCTGCCTAAACACCGCAGCCTTCGTCTTTCACCCACAGACAGAGGACACCACAACTACTCAGGTTGGTGCTGCTCCCCCCCCCCTATCCCTTTCCCCAGACTCTGCCTTCATCCGCCGAATTGTCTGCTCCCGCCCAGGCCCATTTATGGAGCCCCCAGACATGCCTCCAAATCCCCAGAGGGCCCTTTCCTCACCCACAAAGAATTCAGCATGGTCTAGAACCCTCTCTACATTGAGGTCAAGCTCACCCCAATACGCGCTCTTAAGTGCACCAGAGCTCTGGATCCCCCATGATATGAACGACCCAGGCTCTGTTCCTGGAGTCTTTGACAATGTGCAGTGGCAAGCACATTGACAGGATGTCAAGCAGACCCCTTAGGATTCTTTGTGCACAACCCACCAAGTCCAGAGCAGGCAGAATGCCTCCTAGCCATTTCGGAATCCGACGTTCCAAGTTTCAATAATGAAAGATTTTTTAAGGGTGGTAATCCCTCTACATTCAATCCTCCCGGAAGTGTCTTAGACATTTTCGAACAACATGTATTACAGGATGTAAAAGCATTAATTCACGACAGTGATAGCGAAAATATATCAAAAAGTGAGAAACAAGCCCTTGTATGGTTAAAAGAAAATAAAGAAATTATTGTAAAAAAAGCTGATAAGGGGGGGAACGTAGTGGTGTTGTCTTACCAGGCCTATATAAAGGAAGCTGAACGACAATTGTTCAACACACAAACATACGAACAGTTAAAAACAGACCCCACTCCAAAAATAAAAACAAAGCTAATTTCCTTATTGAGAGGATATACAGAGAGAGGTGTTTCACAGTCGAAAGCAGAAAGACTAATACCGATATATCCACGAAAACCGGGATGGTACTACTTACCAAAAATTCATAAATCGCTCACTGACCCTCCCGGTCGACCAATTGGGATAGGGTCAGTGACCGAACCCTTATCAAAATATATTGGTTGGCTTTTGAGACCCTTATTGCCTAAAATACCTTCTTACTTAAAGGACACAAATGATTTTTTGAAAGTATCTAGAAGTTGTGTTTGGCAAACCTTTCACCTGATCACCATCGACGTGGAAAATTTATATACAAGAATCCCACACACGATAGGAATCGAGGCCATTAAGAAAATACTGACCGGGACAGGAAAAGATCCTAACCTAATTGCATTTATTTGTGAGGCCTCACATTTCATCTTATCCAACAATACCTTCAAATTCCAGGAAAAATGGTTTAGGCAATTGGATGGAACGGCTATGCGGACTCCCATGGCATGTATCTGTGGCAATATCTTCCTAGCCTTCTTTGAGGGCAATTTCGTCTATACAACAGCGACTATCACTATGTAGACGATAATTTTATCGCCTGGTCGGGTACACAAAAAGAATTCTAAGATTTTGTTTCATACCTCAATGAAAACATCATGGGTATGCATTTTACGTACAACTTTGGGGGAGAAAAAATTGAATTCTTGGATGTGGAAGTGTTAGTCAGGAATAATGAACTGGTCACGACCATGTTTAGAAAATCCACAGCCACTAACTCGTACTTCCATTATACTAGTTATCATCCCCATCATGTAAAACGAGCCATACCGTATGGTCAGTATCTCCGCCTACAACGGATAAATAGTGACATAGGATTATTCTATAAACAGGCAGACGAGTTAACCAATCGACTCCTAAGGAAAGGTTAACCCCCCCCCCCCACTCATTGAATAAAGCGAGGGCAACATAGTTAAATCGGACCCACAATTAAAGGGAATAGCTGAAAAAGCTCCCACTGTGATGGTTAGAAGAAGTAAGACCATTAAAGACTTTGTAGTACGAAGTACACTGCCTGAGAGAAATAGTGAAGGAAACTGGCTAAAAAAAGATGACCCCTCTAGGGAACCACAGATGTGGTAGTTGTTAACCATTGTTCCCAGATGATCCAGGGGAAAACTTTACAAATAGGAGGCATAAACCACAAAGTGAATTCCTTTATTACATGTAGATCTTGTTTCACCGTCAATGTCATCTTCTGTCCATGCGGACGCTTTTACATAGGCTATTAGGACTCTGTTTACCCGGTTTAGAGAGCACAAAAATTCTATTATTAATGGTAAAGGAGCTCCCCGGTTAATAGAGCATGTTAGGACGGCACATAATGGCAATCCTGATATTTTGTCATTTGCGGGACTGGAATTAGTACCCGCCCCGGTTCACGGGGGCGATAGACAAAAACAGCTCCTGAGAAGAGAGGCATGGTGGATAATAAAAACAGAGGCCCTTGGGGCTTTGGGTCTTAATGACAGAAACGAAATGGGGGATTTCTTATGAAGTAAACAATCATCTTTCTGAAAATGTAACTTCATTAACCCCTTAGCGCTCCGCGCCGTAGCTGTACTGCGCAGCTTCCGACGATTAGCTACTGCGCGAGCGCATAGGATTTTAGAATTGTCACCACGTCGCGAGACGTGGTGACATCGGGATGAGATTTGGGTGACAGAGGCAGGAGGAGTTCCTGTCTCTGTCACCCGACCAATCAAATCGGTCCCGCCCACCGATCGCCGTGATTGGCCAGTCAAACCTGACTGGCCAATTACAGCGATTTTAGGCTAAAAAACGTGCTTTTAGCATTTTCCTCTTCCTCCAGCGGCACCATTTTGGTTTGGTATCGCTGGAGAGAGGAAAGAGCGTTACTGTGTGCACCAAAATACACTTTTACACTATAAATAGTGTTCTGATCCTTATCTGATCCCTATTGTTCCCTACAAATCCCATCCTATCTGTTTTTCCTGTGTCCTGTGTGTTCCTGTGTGATCGCCTGTGTGATCCCAGTGTCTTCCGTTTTTCCCTGTCTGTCCCTTCTGACCCAAACGCACTTTTCAGTGCGCTGTGTTAGCGTTGTTCTGCACTGGACGCACTTTTCAGTGCGCGTGTGAATAGCGCTGCACAGAATCTTTAGCAGTCTTAGCGGTAGTTAGTTTGTCTTAGGGCAAACTAGGTGCATTTGTAGCGCCTTTTTGCGCGGTGCACATAGGTGTTTTTTTCGTGCCTGGAATATTTTTCCAGGCCGTAGGTGTACCGTACGTACTTATTTTTTGTGGTGCCATCTGTGCGGCTGGTCCGTGGTTTGGTGTGCATTATCTTTTTTTTGTGTGCTATCTGTGCGGCTTGTCCGTGTAGTTTAGTGCGCATTATTTTTTTGTGTGCTATCTGTGCGGCTTGTCGGTAGTTAGTGCGCATTATTTTTTGTGTGTGCCATCTGTGCGGCTTTCCGTGTAGTTAGTGCACATTATTTTTTTGTGTGGCATCTGTGCGGCTTGTCCGTGTAGTTTAGTGCGCATTATTTTTTGTGTGTGCCATCTGCGGCTTGTCGGTGGTTGGTGTGCATTACCTTTTTTTGTGTGTGTTATCTGTGCGGCTGTGTCCGTGTAGTTTAGTGGCATTATTTTTTGTGTGCCGTCTGTGCGCGGTGTGTGGTTTGGGTGCATTATCTTTTTTTTTTTGTGTGCTATCTGTGCGCTTGTCCGTGTAGTTTAGTGCCACATTATTTTTTTTGTGTGCCTATCTGTGCGGGCTTGTCCGTGTAGTTTAGTGCGCATTATTTTTGTGTGTGCCATCTGGCGGCCTTGTCCGTGTAGTTTAGTGCACATTATTTTTTTTGTGTGCTATCTGTGCGGCTTGTCCGTGTAGTTTAGTGCAGCATTATTTTTGTGTGTGCCATCTGTGCGGCTTGTCCGTGGTTTGGTGTGCATTACTTTTTTGTGTGTGCTATCTGTGCGGCTTGTCCGTGTAGTTTAGTGCGCATTATTTTTTTGTGTGCTATCTGTGCGGCTTGTCCGTGTAGTTTAGTGTGCATTATTTTTTTTGTGTGCTATCTGTGCGGCGTGTCCGTGTAGTTTAGTGCGCATTATTTTTTGTGTGTGCCATCTGTGCGGCTTGTCCGTGTGGTTTGGTGTGCATTCCCTTTTTGTTTGTGTGTGCTATCTGTGCGGCTTGTCCGTGTAGTTTAGTGCGCATTATTTTTTGTGTGCCATCTGTGCGGCTTATCATCATCCTCCTGCTCATCTTCCAGTGACCTGGAAGGACCCCCAAGAAGGCGCCGTAGGGTTCCAGGGACTTCTGCGATTGAAGTGCCTGGGACTTCTGCAGGAGAAGTGCCTGGGACTTCTGCAGGAGAAGTGCCTGGGACTTCTGCAGGAGAAGTTTCTGGGACTTCTGCAGGAGAGGCGTCTGGGACTTCTGCAGGAGAGGCGTCTGGGGCTTCCACTGACCCCACATGGGTAGCCCCAGATAATTATACCCCTCAGGTCCCTGACTTTTTGGGCCATCCTGGAATTAACTTTGACACGACAGGGCTCAGAGCTGTGGACTTTTTTAAGTTTTTTTTTGATGAGGAGCTGCTGAATATTATTATATTTCAGACAAATCTCTACGCTGCACAACATATTGCCCAAAACCCCACGTCCTTTTATGCACAACCCTACAGGTGGACCCCTGTCACTGCAGCAGAGATGCACAAGTATTGGGGCATAATACTCCTTATGGGAATAGTAAAAAAGCCTTCAATCAGGGACTACTGGAGCACAGATATACTGTACCACACCCCCATGTTCCGCATGGCAATGAGCAGGATGCGCTTTGAAGCCATCCATAAGTTTTTGCACTACACTGACAACACACAGTGCCCACCCAGAGGTGACCCCAGTTATGATCGGTTATTTAAGGTCAGGCCCATCTTAGATCATTTTAGTGCCAAGTTTGCCCAGGCATATACCCTCGCCAAACATGTGAGCATAGACGAGTCCCTGGTACAATTCAAAGGGAGACTTCACTTCCGCCAGTACCTGCCCAATAAGAGGGCAAGGTATGGTGTGAAGATGTATAAGCTGTGCGAAAGTTCATCAGGGTACACATACAAGTTCAGGGTATATGAAGGGAAGGACTCCACTATAGTGCCCCCAGAATGCCCCCCCTTCCTGGGTGTTACAGGGAAGATAGTGTGGGATTTAGAGCACCCACTGCTGGACCAGGGCTACCACCTCTACCTGGACAATTTCTACACCAGCACCACCCTGTTCAAGTGCCTCACTTCCAGAAATACTGCGGCATGCGGCACTGTACGCAGAAATCAGAGAGGTCTCCCTAAGTCGCTGCTTGGGCAAAAACTTAAAAGGCACGAAAGCAGGGCACTATGCAGCGACTCTGTATTGTGTGTTAAGTACAAGGACAAGAGAGAGGTCCTTGTATTAACCACAATACATGAGCACACCACCACCCCTGTCCCAGTACGAGGTGCCAGTACAGAAACCCCCAAGCCAGACTGTATTTTAGATTATAAAAAATACATGGGAGGGGTGGACTTGTCTGACCAGGTGCTTCAGCCGTACAATGCCATGCGGAAGTCGAGGGTGTGGTACAAGAAGCTGGCCGTGCACATGATGCAGATGGCATTGTATAATGCTTATGTGCTGCATCGATATGCCGGCCAGAGGGGAACTTTCCTGGAATTTCAAGAGGTGGTAATAAAGTATTTTCTTTTTGGAGACCAGGAAGGGGGGAGTGCTAGCACATCTGGAAGTGAGGCCACATCACGTATTGTACCAGGGCAGCACTTTCCAGGAGTAGTTCCCCAAACAGCCAGCAAGGGAAGGTCACAAAAGAGGTGCAGGGTGTGCTCCAAAAATGGCATTAGGAAGGACACCATTCATCACTGTGAGACATGCCCAGAAAAACCAGGGTTATGTATGAAAGATTGCTTCCGAATTTATCATACATCCCTGGATTTTTAGAGTACCCTGTTGTTACCCTGACGCACAGCTTATACATCATGCCGCATGCCGCACCTTCCCTTCTAAGCCCTGCCATGTGCCCAGCCTGTAGATTACTGCCCCGTATGCTTTACCCGGGAAAACATGCATCATGATTTTTAGGGTGTTTGTCCCCCATGGCAGCAGCTGGGCACAAAATGACATAATGGATATTTTTTACTATGCACTATCCATTATGCACTTTTTCAGGGGTCCACCTGTGGGGTTAAAATGCTAACTATACCCCTAGATTAATTCATGGAGGGGTGTAGTTTCCAACATAGGGTCAGTTCTTAGGGGTTTCTACTGTACTGGCCCCTATTGGCATCTACAAATCTTTCATGATGCCAAAAAGAAAAAAAAAATGTACAATGTCTGTGCTCCAACAAGTTATTCCCTTTTGAGCCCTGTCGTGTCTCCATCCTACAGATTATTGCCTCCTATGGGGTACTGCCCTAACCGGGGTAACCCGCAGAATGATTTTTGGGGTGTTTGTCTAAAGTGGCATGGGTTGGGCACAGTATATGAGGCACTAAAATGAAATTTTTGAGATAAAAACGCAATTTTTACTTTACTTTGCATTTAATTTTGACCAGCGTGTTGGGGGTTAAAATGCTCACCACAACCACCGATAAATTCTTTGAGGGGTCTAGTTTCCGTAATGGTATCATTTATTAGGGGTTTCTATTGCACTGGCACCTCACGGGCCCTGCCAACATGACATGGCACTCCAAATCCAAACATGTGAAAACGGAGCTGGAAAATCAAAATCTCACTCCTTCCGTTCTCATCCCTTCTGTGTGCCCAGTCTGTAAATTATTGGCACATGTGTGGTATTGCTGTACTCAGGACAACCCGCAGAATGATTTTTGGGGTGTTTGTCTAAAGTGGCACGGGTTGGGCACAGTATATGAGGCACTAAAATGACTTTTTTGAGATAAAAACGCAATTTTTACTCTGCACCATTTACTTTGCATTCAATTTTGATCAGCGTGTTGGGGGTTAAAATGCTCACCACAACCACCGATAAATTCTTTGAGGGGTCTAGTTTCCGAAATGGTGACATTTTGGGGGGTTTTCTATTGTACTTTTACTTCAGGGGATCTTCAATTACACTGTGGCACCACAAAATATTTGCAGCCAAATTGGCCTTCCAAATTCCCAGTATCGCTAACTCTGTTCTGGACATCGCTGTGCGGGGAAACAGCAGCTGACATCCACATGTCTGGTATTGCCGTACTCGGAAGAAGCAGGGCAAGAAATTAGGAATATATATTTACCTCAAATTCCTTCTGAATGTATCCATTTTAGGGCTAAATTGGAAAGATTGAAATCAAAAATTGAAATTTCAAAATTTCCACTCCATTTTCATATGCTTCCGGAAAAATAATTAAAGGGTTAACAGACTTCTTAAATGCTGATTTGAATAGGTTGAGATGTTAGGTTCATAAAATGGTGTTACTTGTGGGGGTATATAGTACATAAGTCTTTATAGGGGACTTCCAAACTGAATTGATCACCAAAAAGTTAGCATTTTTCAAATTTCAAGAAAATCTGAGAAGTTGCTACTAAAACTTCAAACCTTCTCACATCCATAAAAAAAATGGAAACTTGAAACAAATAATGGATATAAAAAGAAGACCAATGGCAAAAGGTTTCTATCAAAAAAAATTTGTGGTATCACTTTTTGTCTAAAAAGTATAACATTTGAAACTTTGAAAATAGTCATTTTTTTCAAATTTTTCCTAAATGTTTGAATTTTTACCCCCCAAAAAAGGAACGGATCACCAAAATGACACTACTAACATAAACTACAATGTCTCACGAGAAAACAATCTCAAAATCACAGAGATATCTTAAAGCGTTGAAAAGTTATTACCACAGGAAGAGACACTGGTCAAATTTAAAAAAAAAGTTGCGAGCCTTAACCTGCAAACAGGCTGCGTCCTTAAGGGGTTAATACCTTGTTTTTATGAAAAAAAGTTCTCAAAATTATACAAATGCTTCTGCAGGAGAAGCGTCTGGGACTTCTGCAGGAGAAGCGTCTGGGGCTTCCACTGACCCCACATGGGTAGCCCCAGATAATTATACCCCTCAGGTCCCTGACTTTTTGGGCCATCCTGGAATTAACTTTGACACGACAGGGCTCAGAGCTGTGGACTTTTTTAAGTTTTTTTTTGATGAGGAGCTGCTGAATATTATTATATTTCAGACAAATCTCTACGCTGCACAACATATTGCCCAAAACCCCACGTCCTTTTATGCACAACCCTACAGGTGGACCCCTGTCACTGCAGCAGAGATGCACAAGTATTGGGGCATAATACTCCTTATGGGAATAGTAAAAAAGCCTTCAATCAGGGACTACTGGAGCACAGATATACTGTACCACACCCCCATGTTCCGCATGGCAATGAGCAGGATGCGCTTTGAAGTCATCCATAAGTTTTTGCACTACACTGACAACACACAGTGCCCACCCAGAGGTGACCCCAGTTATGATCGGTTATTTAAGGTCAGGCCCATATTAGATCATTTTAGTGCCAAGTTTGCCCAGGCATATACCCCCGCCAAACATGTGAGCATAGACGAGTCCCTGGTACAATTCAAAGGGAGACTTCACTTCTGCCAGTACCTGCCCAATAAGAGGGCAAGGTATGGTGTGAAGATGTATAAGCTGTGCGAAAGTTCATCAGGGTACACATACAAGTTCAGGGTATATGAAGGGAAGGACTCCACTATAGTGCCCCCAGAATGCCCCCCCTTCCTGGGTGTTACAGGGAAGATAGTGTGGGATTTAGTGCACCCACTGCTGGACCAGGGCTACCACCTCTACCTGGACAATTTCTACACCAGCACCACCCTGTTCAAGTTCCTCACTTCCAGAAATACTGCGGCATGCGGCACTGTACGCAGAAATCAGAGAGGTCTCCCTAAGTCGCTGCTTGGGCAAAAACTTAAAAGGCACGAAAGCAGGGCACTATGCAGCGACTCTGTATTGTGTGTTAAGTACAAGGACAAGAGAGAGATCCTTGTATTAACCACAATACATGAGCACACCACCACCCCTGTCCCAGTACGAGGTGCCAGTACAGAAACCCCCAAGCCAGACTGTATTTTAGATTATAATAAATACATGGGAGGGGTGGACTTGTCTGACCAGGTGCTTCAGCCGTACAATGCCATGCGGAAGTCGAGGGTGTGGTACAAGAAGCTGGCCGTGCACATCATGCAGATGGCATTGTATAATGCTTATGTGCTGCATCGATATGCCGGCCAGAGGGGAACTTTCCTGGAATTTCAAGAGGAGGTAATAAAGTATTTTCTTTTTGGAGACCAGGAAGGGGGGAGTGCTAGCACATCTGGAAGTGAGGCCACATCACGTATTGTACCAGGGCAGCACTTTCCAGGAGTAGTTCCCCAAACAGCCAGCAAGGGAAGGTCACAAAAGAGGTGCAGGGTGTGCTCCAAAAATGGCATTAGGAAGGACACCATTCATCACTGTGAGACATGCCCAGAAAAACCAGGGTTATGTATGAAAGATTGCTTCCGAATTTATCATACATCCCTGGATTTTTAGAGTACCCTGTTGTTACCCTGACGCACAGCTTATACATCATGCCGCATGCCGCACCTTCCCTTCTAAGCCCTGCCATGTGCCCAGCCTGTAGATTACTGCCCCGTATGCTTTACCCGGGAAAACATGCATCATGATTTTTAGGGTGTTTGTCCCCCATGGCAGCAGCTGGGCACAAAATGACATAATGGATATTTTTTACTATGCACTATCCATTATGCACTTTTTCAGGGGTCCACCTGTGGGGTTAAAATGCTAACTATACCCCTAGATTAATTCATGGAGGGGTGTAGTTTCCAAAATAGGGTCAGTTCTTAGGGGTTTCTACTGTACTGGCCCCTATTGGCATCTACAAATCTTTCATGATGCCAAAAAGAAAAAAAAAAGTACAATGTCTGTGCTCCAACAAGTTATTCCCTTTTGAGCCCTGCCGTGTCTCCATCCTACAGATTATTGCCTCCTATGGGGTATTGCCCTAACCGGGACAACCCGCAGAATGATATTTGATGTGTTTTTCCCCAGTGGCATGAGTTGGGCAAAATACTTTTGTCACTTCAATGACATATTTGATAAATTGCAATACAATTGTTTCTCTGCACTACTCACTTTGTATTACATTTGAGCCAGCACCTTAGGGGTTAAAATGCTCATACAAGCCTACATACATTCTTTGAGGGGTGCCCTTTCCAAAATGGGTTCACTACTTGGGGGTTTCTATTGTACTGGTACCTCGGGGGTACCCCCCATTACCAATCTAGTGAAAACGAAGCTTGAAAACCTAAATTGTGCTTCTTTCTTCCTGACCCCTGCCGTGTGCCCAGCCTGTAAATTATTGGCACATGTGTGGTATTGCCGTACTCGGGACAACCCGCAGAATGATTTTTGGGGTGTTTGTCTAAAGTGGCATGGGTTGGGCACAGTATATGAGGCACTAAAATTACATTTTTGAGATAAAAACACAATTTTTACTCTGCAACATTTACTTTGTATTCAATTTTGACCAGCATGTTGGGGGTTAAAATGCTCACCACAACCACCGATAAATTTTTTGAGGGGTCTAGTTTCCGTAATGGTATCATTTATTGGGGCTTCTATTGCAGTGGCACCTCACGGGCCCTGCCAACATGACATGGCACTCCAAATCCAAACGTGTGAAAACGGAGCTGGAAAATCAAAATTTCACTCCTTCCGTTCTCATCCCTTCTGTGTACCCAGTCTGTAAATTATTGGCACATGTGTGGTATTGCTGTACTCGGGACAACCCGCAGAATGATTTTTGGGGTGTTTGTCTAAAGTGGCATGGGTTGGGCACAGTATATGAGGCACTAAAATGACATTTTTGAGATAAAAACGCAATTTTTACTCTGCACCATTTACTTTGCATTCAATTTTAACCAGCGTGTCGGGGGTTAAAATGCTCACCACAACCACCGATAAATTCTTTGAGGGGTCTAGTTTCCGTAATGGTATCATTTATTGGGGTTTCTATTGCACTGACACCTCACGGGCCCTGCCAACATGACATGGCACTCCAAATCCAAACATGTGAAAACGGAGCTGGAAAATCAAAATCTCACTCCTTCCGTTCTCATCCCTTCTGTGTGCCCAGTCTGTAAATTATTGGCACATGTGTGGTATTGCTGTAGTCAGGACAACCCGCAGAATGATTTTTGGGGTGTTTGTCTAAAGTGGCACGGGTTGGGCACAGTATATGAGGCACTAAAATGACTTTTTTGAGATAAAAACGCAATTTTTACTCTGCACCATTTACTTTGCATTCAATTTTGACCAGCGTGTTGGGGGTTAAAATGCTCACCACAACCACCGATAAATTCTTTGAGGGGTCTAGTTTCCGAAATGGTGACATTTTGGGTGGTTTTCTATTGTACTTTTACTTCAGGGGCTCTTCAATTACACTGTGGCACCACAAAATATTTGCAGCCAAATTGGCCTTCCAAATTCCCAGTATCGCTAACTCTGTTCTGGACATCACTGTGCGGGGAAACAGCAGCTGACATCCACATGTCTGGTATTACCGTACTCGGAAGAAGCAGGGCAAGAAATTAGGAATATATATTTACCTCAAATTCCTTCTGAATGTATCCATTTTAGGGCTAAATTGGAAAGATTGAAATCAAAAATTGAAATTTCAAAATTTCCACTCCATTTTCATATGCTTCCGGAAAAATAATTAAAGGGTTAACAGACTTCTTAAATGCTGATTTGAATAGGTTGAGATGTTAGGTTCATAAAATGGTGTTACTTGTGGGGGTATATAGTACATAAGTCTTTATAGGGGACTTCCAAACTGAATTGATCACCAAAAAGTTCGCATTTTTCAAATTTCAAGAAAATCTGAGAAGTTGCTACTAAAACTTCAAACCTTCTCACATCCATAAAAAAAATGGAAACTTGAAACAAATAATGGATATAAAAAGAAGACCAATGGCAAAAGGTTTCTATCAAAAAAAATTTGTGGTATCACTTTTTGTCTAAAAAGTATAACATTTGAAACTTTGAAAATAGTAATTTTTTTTCAAATTTTTCCTAAATTTTTGAATTTTTACCCCCCAAAAAAGGAACGGATCACCGAAATGACACTACTATCATAAACTACAATGTCTCACGAGAAAACAATCTCAAAATCACAGAGATATCTTAAAGCGTTGAAAAGTTATTACCACAGGAAGAGACACTGGTCAAATTTTAAAAAAAAGTTGCGAGCCTTAACCTGCAAACAGGCTGCGTCCTTAAGGGGTTAATGTACTGTTATGTTTGTATCCCTTGGCTCCACCTTTCTTGACCATGATTGGAGAGTAATGAACTAAGCTTATGCCCATTGTACGATAAGTCCTCCCACAACTATACTACCTAGAAAGAACAGATTCTAGTCCCCTTTCAGGTCCGCGCCAGTCTCTCGGACGAGTTAGACATCCTTCCTCTACAATGTATTGGATATCGTATCCTTCAATCTCCTACCCAAAGTCGTTACACCACGCCCCCATCTATGACACGTAAGACACGTGACTATGTCTCGCAATCCAGTCTCCACTAAGGTCCGTTTTGCCTTCAAAACGGACCTTAGTTTCCGTTTCCGCCCACTTAAATAGTGATTGGAGGAAAATAGAAAAGTAGTTTCCCTTCTGGTCCGACACAGCATTTAGCCTTTTCATGGGTTTGGCAGGATTTCGACTCCACCCCTGTTTATGTTTTTAACCAATTGTAATGGGTTAAGGTTGTGGGTGTGTTCTGACGATGTCAGTGAGTTTTGAATGGTCAGCCAACATAAATTGTTTGGAACACCGTGCAGTAGCAGGCAAGATGAAGCGCTAGGTTAGCACGAAACGATTCGTCCCTCCAACTCTCACTTTTTCCTGCTGTCAAATGTCTCTCCCTGTGAAACAGAGCATTTTTAATTATATGAAATAAAAGAAAAAGAAGTTTTAAAGAAAAACGGTGAGTGCCGACTATTTTTCTATTTTCCTTACTTGTTTCAGACAAAAGACTTTTATTATCTTTATTAAGTCAGAGCACCACCTGTGTTTTTTTCTCCCAGTAAAGACGGGCTAATAGTGTTTGTTAGCCCTATATGCCAGAGGCTAACACTCTAAATCGAGGTTACAAGCAGTGCCTCTATATTTTCTTTAATGTCTCCTCATGGTATCAGACATGTGGAGCAAGTATTGCCGTGGTTTAGCAAGATCTTAAACATCTGGGGGAGCGGGTTGATGCAGCAGAAGGGCCCACGATGACACCTGCTAGTACATTGCCCTGGCTGCAAGAAACCATAGCCCAACAATTAATTGCACTGAGGGAACACAACAGGCACCTGGAAGATCTTGACAATAGTCTGCAACTCTCCACTCCATAGCAGACCTATGTGGATTTTGCGACTGCCTGGACATATCTTAACCTGACCTTCCTGATTGGGAATCAAACATCCCTTCTCCCCTCTCCCTCCAGTTTGGCAGCCTGCCCATCAGAAGAGACGTAACTCCTGCATTGACCATCCATCAGTGGTTTCTGCGCTTACCTCATAGGATGGTAACTTCATCGTATCCTTGATTTGAGATTACCTCCTCACACTATCTCTATATATCTTATGTAATGTTATGGTAATAGGCGTTTTTCTCTGGCTTCTCCCAGGTCGGCTATTACTTTTTTGTTCCACCCAAAATTAATGGTTAGCCAGATGGTGGCGGGTTCCTCTGGCACTGTGCTGGTCTCTTTCATATTGAGGACCGGTGGACCCAGTTACGAGGTACAGTCCAAACACAACCTCCCGGCTCCTTGCCTCTTTCAGTATCTGCAAATCAAAGATGACAACTCCTCAATTTTCCAGTCAATTCAGGTTTCTGTCCCTACCCCCTTTGAACTCCTTGTAAATGAAACACATTGACTGCAGGCCTCATCTCCTCCCTCTATGCTATTCTTCCGGACCTTCTCCCAGAACAGTTTCCCAGATATCCCTTCATGGCTAAATGGGACACATACCTAGGCGAAACCCTTCCCATCAAGAACTAGTCTTTGATTTGGAAGAGAGCGGCAAAGTCAGCATCGTGCATAATCAATAAAGAGAACCAGTATAAAATAAGTATGCACTGGTATCACACCAGCTCCTGCACACTCTCAACCCTTCTTTCCCACATACCTGCTGAAGGTTTGGAGGCCCCAATGCATCCATTTTCCATACCTTTTGGGATTACCCTCTACTGAAACCCTTTTAGACCCATGTTAAGCAAACACTGTCCCAGATACTCTCATTGGACTTCCCACTATGCCCAAAAACCTATATTTTAAATATATTCCCCCATCCTTTTAGAAAGCACACCCTCTCCTTAGTGCTAAACCTATCATGGCCGCCAAATGCCTAATTGCTGAACACTGGCAACAGGTTTCTCCTCCTTACAGTTATTAAGTATATGCTTGGTTTAAAGAAGTTAGAGCAATGGAACACCTAACAGCTACTCTACAGGGTACAGTAGACAAATTTCAACTTAACTGGGATCCATGGGACTCTTACTGGAGCACTCATGATGTTTCCTGACCCCACCCCCCTTCTGTCTCCTGACCTTTGTCTTGTCCACCTCCATTCGTCCCCCCAAGGCCATGGCCTACTTCTTGCTACGAACAATAGATTTTTTTTTCATTGAGAGTTAACCTTTTTTTGTTTCTTTTATTTTCTCTTTTACCCCTTCATACTGGGGTCGGTGTACAGCAAAAAAAACAAAAACTGTCAGTCCCTAACAGTCCCTGCAAGCTTTCGCTCGTCTTCTTTCCTGTCTGTAAATATGGTTGTACATGCATGGCTTATTGAGGTTAAAAATTATTTGGAAAAATTTAATAAAGATTACAATAAAAAAAAAAAAATGTGTAAAATGATAATTTTCTGCTGAAGCATTGTCTAGACCAATGTAGAGGGACAGCACTGAACACATTGTAATCTATACATGCAGAAGCGCTGTAGGTCATATTTTTAATTTGAGGATATGCTACAATTGCTACAATTAATTTGGGAGGCAATTTATATATTTTAATCACGTTGGAGGGATGCTTTTTGGAGATTCGTCCTGTAGAGTAAATTACCTCGAAACTCCCCTCCCTATACATACCTTATCTACATTCACCAGGGCTTTGTTGTGGTTGCTAATTACTCCCTCTTTGGTCAGTATCTCAGTAACATAGTGGATACTGTAACATAGGATTCATAGCATACAGGAATGATGGATGACAAAGGTCAGAAAGGGGTGACAGAACAAGATGTCAGACACTCAGTCTGATGGACTTGCTTCTGAAGGGCATTTTGCAGCTGACTGTGTGGTCCCCCCCCCCCCATCTTCGGGGGGCACCAATCAATGGCAGCCATGAGGTCCGATCAGTGCCCATAAGATCTGTGACGGGATCTTAAAAGCACATCTGACACAGGTAATACCCTGCAATACATCAGTAATACAGGGTATTATCATGAACAAGCAATCAGATGATTGCTTGTTCATGTCCCATGGTGAAACTAATAAAAAAGTCAAAAAAATTGTTCTTAAATAAAAATAAATTAATAATGTCCAAAAAAGGTCTAAATAATAAAACAAACCCCACATATATATCATCACCACGTCTGTAAAACCAATAGAATTAAAAAGAGATAATTATTGAACTCAATTTAGAACACCATGAAAAAAACTTTAAAAACCCAACAAATTTATGATTTCTACTTATTTCATCGCACAAAGAATGCAATAAAGAGTGATCAAAAAAGCATAGGTACTCCAGAATGGTACTTTTGCAAAGTAAAAAAACAAGCCATCAACCAGCTCTGTAGCCAGAAAAGTAAAAATGTTGTGCCACTTGGAATACGGCGAAAAATAATAGATTTTTTTCCCCCCTTTCAAAACAGAATTGATGCTTTTATATTCCTGCCCTCGAAAAAAAAGTTAATAAATATTCAACAATAGGAGATACCAACCCCAAAATGGTAACACTGGAAAAAGCATCTCATCCCGCAAAAAAGAGATGTCATCACATGGCTCCAATAACGAAAAAGCGAAAATTTTATAGCCTACAAAAGAGGCCAATGAGGAAGCTGCAGGGCGCTCCTTCCCTTATCCGTATCTCCGTGCCCCCATAAAACAAGTAATGGCCACATATAGGAGGTCTCCGTACTCTGGAGAAATTGCAGAACTACAGGCGGTCCCCTACTTAAGGACACCCGACTTACAGACAACCCATAGTTACAGACGGACCCCTCTGCCCCATGTGACCTCTGGTGAAGCTCTCTGGATGCTTTACTATAGTCCCAGACTGCAATGATCAGCTGTAAGATGGCTGTAATGAAGCTTTATTGATAATTCTTGGTCCAATTACACCAAAAATTTTGAAACTCCAATTGTCACTGGGGCAAAAGAAAAAAAATTGTCTAGAACTTCCATTATAAAATATACAGTTTCGACTTACATACAAATTCAACTTAAGAACAAACCTCCAGACCCTATCTTGTATGTAACCCGGGGACTGCCTGTAATTGTAAGATGGGTTTTCTCTTTTTATCTTTTGGACATGTGTATATATTAGGGCTAAATGAACGTACAACTGCCAAAATTTCACCCATCTAAATTTCACCTCCATTTTGATTTTATTACTATGAAGAACTCAAGGGGTTAACAATCTTCCTAAAAGCTGTATCTGATTGTTTGAGGGGTGCAAATTTATAAGAGGTTGATGATATATGGGGGTTTAATGTTAAAGATGTAAAATTTCATTCAGCCTTACACTGATCGTAAAAACTGGCTATGTCCCTAAAAAGGACCTGTCACCAGATTTTGACCACTCTAACTAACAATGCCTGCTGATAAAGGGTTAAATGTCCTCCCCATATCACCTAAAATTAGCTGCAAGTGGGGCACTCAACCTTAATTACAGACATTTTTCTCATATGCAAATTAGCTTTTGAAAATCATGTCTGGTCTTTATGACTCTTCTCTATCTCAGGCTGCTAGTAAACCAAGTCCATTAATAAGACTTACAGCTCTGCGTCTCTTCAAATCTCTGCTCTGGCTCCTTGTACTTAGGGACTGTCTGCTAATACAGATATATAAAGCTCCATATAACGAAATATAATTTTTTTTTTTACATAGAGCCTTATGTTACATTCATGTGACCAGTGACATCATCGTAGGTCCTTCAGCCTTCTAAGAATAGCGAACTGTACAGTATGTATGTGATCACATGAAATCTCAGCACCCTCCAAGAAGTATGGAGAGGAGTAGTCCATGGAGGCTGCTGTGACTTCATGTGGCCATATACATGCATGGGGTACAGTTTGCTATTATTAAAAGGCTAAAGGAACTAAGATGATGTCCCTCTGGTCACATGACATGAACTGTGGGCCCCACCATCCAACCTGACACAATAAAGAATAGAGGTTGTGCACCATTATATTTATATTGTACTGCACATTGACCAGCATAATATGTATATAACATATACTGTGATGTACACTCACCGGCCACTTTATTAGTTACACCATGCTAGTAACAGGTTGGACCCCCTTTTGCCTTCAGAACTGCCTCAATTCTTTGTGGCATAGATTCAACAAGGTGCTGGAAGCATTCCTCAGAGATTTTGGTCCATATTGACATGATGGCATCACACAGTTGCCGCAGATTTGTCAGCTGCACATTCATGATGTGAATCTCCCGTTCCACCACATCCCAAAGATGCTCTTTTGGATTGAGATCTGGTGACTGTGGAGGCCATTTGAGTACAGTGAACTCATTGTCATGTTCAAGAAACCAGTCTGAGATGATTCCAGCTTTATGACATGGCGCATTATCCTGCTGAAAGTAGCCATCAGATGTTGGGTACATTGTGGTCATAAAGGGATGGACATGGTCAGCAACAATACTCAGGTAGGCTGTGGCGTTGCAACGATGCTCAATTGGTACCAAGGGGCCCAAAGAGTGCCAAGAAAATATTCCCCACATGATGACACCACCACCACCAGCCTGAACCGTTGATACAAGGCAGGATGGATCCATGCTTTCATGTTGTTGACGCCAAATTATGACCCTACCATCCGAATGTCGCAGAAGAAATCGAGACTCATCAGACCAGGCAACGTTTTTTTCCAATCTTTAATGTCCAATTTCGATGAGCTTGTGCAAATTGTAAGCCTCAGTTTCCTGTTCTTAGCTGAAGGAGTGGCACCCGGGTGGTCTTCTGCTGCTGTAGCCCATCTGCCTCAAAGTTCGACGTACTGTGCGTTCAGAGATGCTCTTCTGAGACTGGTTGAAAGGGTGGCGATTTGAGTCACTGTTGCCTTCTATCAGCTCGAACCAGTTCGCCCATTCTCCTCTGACCTCTGGCCTCAACAAGGCATTTCCGCCCCAGAACTGCCGCTACTGGATGTTTTTCTTTTGGACAATTCTCTGTAAACCCTAGAGATTGGTTGTGCGTGAAAATCCCAGTAGATCAGCAGTTTCTGAAAACTCAGACCAGCCCTTCTGGCACCAACAAACCATGCCACGTTCAAAGGCACTCAAATCACCTTTCTTCCCACATAATGATGCTCGGTTTGAACTGCGGAGAGATTGTCTTACACCTGTCTACATGCCAATGCACTGAGTTGCTGCGCCATGTTATTGGGCGATTCGAATTAAGTGTTAACGAGCAGTTGGACAGGTGTACCTAATAAAGTGGCCGGTGAGTGTATATATGCAGTATTGTGATGTGATATGTGTTGTATACACTGATTGTGAATATGTTTACATATGGCACTTATGTGTGTGATATGCTGTGTGTGCACATGAGAGTTATTTATATGTGATTGTAACTTGCATGTGTGAGTATACTAATAAGAATATTTTTTTAAGTGGAAGGGGGGCCCATGCAGTAGCCTGCTAGGGGCCTGTCTCTCCTAGTTAGCCACTGGTAAGCAGCTCTTAGTGCCGTTATATAGGTCAGTGATGGCATAACCTATGGCACTCAGAGCCCTTTTCTGGTGGGCACCCAGGCCATCACCAGAGATGACTCCAGGTATCTTCCTGTCGTCCCAGACAGACCAGGATTGCTGTGCACAGAGCTATTTAAGTGACAGCTCTACCAGAGACTATTTTCTGCTTTATTGGTGCCTCAGAGTGTGTATCAGAAAACTGTGACAGAGAAGGGAGTATAAATCACAAATTAAATTTCTGTGTTGGCACTTAGCGATAAATAAGTGGTCTTTATGTAGTTTGGGCACTCGGCCTCACTGTTTGCCATCACTGTATCAGGTCCTCTATAAGAAAAAAATTGCGAGTACCACTTACGACCAGCAGATGATGCTAACTCTCCTCAATTATATGACCATCCGTAAAGAACACACATTTCACTTGTAGGACCAGAACTTTTTTTTTTATTTGCCTTCTTTACATTCATAACTTTTAAGTTATCTAGCTTATAAAGTCTTCAAGTGTTCAACAAGAACATCAGTCTTCCACAGTTAGTTATAAAGGCTAGAAATATGTCTATATCAGGTTGTGTCATCATAAGTTTAATGTATGTCCATAAAATTTACCCATTTGCTTATGCTATTTTTAGCTCTTTAGATTACTATTAAAAGTATTCTAACTGCTATTTAGCAAGCAATAAAATGTCTGATCTCTGGCGACTATGATAGAGGGAGTATGAATGGGTTATCACACTGTCATTTTCCATTCGTTCCAAGTCCATAGCAGTGACAAGACAGATTTTAACTCCATTAAACTTCTTCACTGCAGTTGTGACTTTGCTGCTGCGTGTATTTTCTTATCTCAAACATTGGAGCCTAACAGAAGAGGTGAAAACAGACACTAACAGAAGCTATTAAACATCCATTGAAATTGGGGGTCCCAGCGGAAAATAACACCCAAAGTCGAAAATGGCACTATTTTGCATTTGAAAAAATAATAAAACAATCTATAAAAAAGTGAATCAAAGGTTTGCACGATCCTAAAACAATGATATAATTGAAAATATTATCAAATGTCGACAAAAATGACACCGACCCACTGGCTCGTACACACAAGTATAAAAAGTTATTAATTCCAGAAGATGGCAAAAATAAAAAAAAATGTTAGGAGGTTTTAATTTTTGGGTAAATGTATTGAAAAATTATAAACCTATACAACTTGTTATCCCCGTATTGTAACACCCAAAGAATAAAAGTAACCTGTCATTTGGGCCGCACCGTGAACGCCGTAATATCCAAGCCCACAAGAAAAATGGCGAGGAAGTGTTATTTTACCACTTTCACTGCATTTGGAATTTTTTCTTCCCGCTTCCCAGTCATTCATGAAGTATTAAGATACAATCAATGTGAAGCGCAATTGTTACGCAGAAAACAGCACGTACACTAGACTTCGTGCAAAAATAAAAAAAAGTTTATAGATTTTGAATGGGGGAGTGACAATGGAATGAAAAAAAAGCAGGAAAGGGCCCGGGTCCTTAACCGGTTAATTTAATTACAATCAACACAGCCATATGAATTGTCCACATACTATGCCCTGTTAGAGCTGGTAAGGGAGGAAGAGGAGGGTTTGGTCTGTCTGTCTGGGTTGTTCTTTCTTTGTTTATTTGTCAGGGCGTATTTAGTGTTGGTGCTGCGCTCTAGTCACTTAAGTGCTTACGCCCCCTATTGGAGCTGTGTAAACAATGCCTCTGGCCAAAACCCCCCAGCAAGTTACTAGAAGAAATCAGACCGGAACTCCTGGCGGAAAGTTTTCTCTCTAATGATCCACTTTTAGAATTTGAATCAAAAAACTGCTTAAGGGTGTGTTTCACACAATGCCTTGTCTTGTGTTTGTGAAAGCATTGGGCAAAATACCTTCATCATCTTCAATGTAATACACTTTTCTAGTAGCGCAATGTGTGTGACATTGTTAATCAACACTATTAAAAGGGATGTCCCATCTAGCAAGTATCAGCTATCACCAACAGCTCAATGGAGATGAACGGGGCATCCCGCGTTTCCATAAAGGGTTAATTAGAAAGTCATCTTACAACACTGAATGACTGTTTTGAGTCCTAGATAAAAATCTCTTACAATTGCAATACAGATTGTACTCTATAGTACTTGTATACATTGAGCAAGCATTTAGGGGTTTTTTTATAAATGCTCATCCAACCCTACATAACATTCTTTGCGGGGTGCACCTTTCCAAAATTAGGGGTGACTACTTGGGGGTTTCGATTGTACTGGTAACCTCAGGGGCACCCCAACACCAAGCTAGAGAAAAGAGAGCTCCAAACTAAATTGCTCCTTTACCACTGAGCCTGACGTGTTCTCCTCCTACATATTTTTTGCGTGCCTGATGGGTATTGCCCAACCGGGGTAACCCGAGAAGTTGCATACAACAAACTTGAAACCTTTATGACATCCTTTACCCCTTAACCCCGCAGGGCCCTTTTCATTTTTTTCGTTTCATTTTTCATCCCACCACCTTCAAAAATCTGTAACTTTATTATTTAAGTAACAGAGTGTGTGACACTTATTTCTGTGTAACAAATGTTACACTTCAAATGTTGTATTTAATATTCATGCCATTGTACTTGGATAGCGTATAAGAACATCCAAATGCAAGTGAAATTGGTAAAAAAAAAAAAACCATTTTGTGCAGTATTCTTGTGGGCTTGGATTTTACGGGATTCACTGTACGCCCAAAAGTACATGTCTACTTTATATCTTTGGGTGTACGATACAGGGGATGTCCAAATTATATAGGTTTCAAAATGTTTTCATTTTACAAGAACTTAAAACCTCCTGTACAAATTTTTTATTTTTTTTTGGATTTTGCCAGTCTTCTGTGCATTTTTTGCGGATTTTGATGACGTTTACAATGTTATCATTTTTAGGACTGTGTGACCTTTTGATCACTTTTTATTTTTTTTTAAATGGCAAAAAAGTGCCATTTTCGACTTTGGACGCGACTTTACGTTACGGGGTTAAACGCAATGAAAAAACGTTATAATATTTTGATAGATCAGATCATTTTCGGACGCGGCGATACCTAATGTGTTTATGATTTTTACTGTTAATTAGTATTTATATCAGTTCTAGGGAAAGGGGGGGATTTGAGTTTTTAGGTTTTTTACAATATATATTTTTTTTAACTTTTTTTATTTTTAGTATTTTTAAGACTCCCTAGGGTACTTTAACCCTAGGTTGTCTGTAAGATCCTATCATATACTGCTATATTACTGTATAGCAGTATATGGGGATTTTACTCCTCATACATTACAATGTGCTGATAGCACATTGTAATGCATGGGTTAATCCGAAGTATCCCCGGGTCTTCGTGAGACCCGAGGCTACCATGTCAACGGTTTGCCGCTCCCCGATGACGTCACGGGGTGCGATGTTCCTCGGAAAGATGGCGCCGCCATATTTTTGAAGCCACCGGCAGCTTTGCCGACGGCGATCAGCAGGTAAACACCTGCGATCGGTGCTGGCACCGATCACGGGTGTTACCGGTAAGCCTTTGCTGCAATATGCAGCAAAGACTTACCAGCTATGGAGAGGGCTCGGCCCTGTGAGCCCTCTGCATGCACCGGGACCCGGCATGTGACGTAATAAAACATCACATGTCGGTAAGGGGTTTAACAAAAAAAATGTACATGTAAAATTATGGAAATAAAAGAAGACCAATGGCAAGGTTACTACAAAAAAAAAAAATAATAATTGTGGTTTGCCTTACTGTTCAAAAAGTAGAACATTTGAAACTTTGAAATGTCTTTTTCTAAAATATTGAATTGTTGCCCCCCAAAAAAGAAACTGATCACCGAAATGAATAACATAAACGATAATGTCTCACGAGAAAACAGTCTCAAAATGACAGGGTTTAGAGAAGGGAAAAAAAAAGGCTGGAACCGCGCTGCTCAATTTTCATATTTAATTCAAGATCACAGTGGACAACGCGTTTCGGAAGCGGAATGCCTCCTTCATCAGGTCCGTAAACACAATTTCTATAACGCAAAATAAATACAAATATTCTGCTAGATAATAAACACATATATAAAAAAACATATATATATATAAAAAAAAGAAGAAAAGTAGATAGAGACTATTAAGCAGGTAAAAGAGCAGGTAAAAGATTACACTTTAGTGAATACAACTATAGGGCATAGTGACAGGTACAAATGTTTAGTATAATAAAACAAATTGCCCTAGGTGTTAGTCAGACAATAGATAGAAGTGGATAGACACAACCCAAATGTATAAAGAGTGAAAGGCATGGAAGTCCATTGGAAGGCCATATTTCTACGTAGTAGAAATTAAAAAATGGAGGATTAAAATCAATCAAGTAAAAAATAAATGACATTCCATAGATCAATTCAATCAAATAAATAAATGAATATTCCATAAGGTTAATGCTAAAAAATGATCCCTACCTAATATTCTCTCTTTAGGGGTGATGGTCCCAGGATGGAAGGGAACGGGTACCCCCATGGGGCCTACAGCATCCCCGTTTGTTGACTAAATGATTAAATGAGAGGACTTGGTAGTAAATTAGTGCCTTATATAGGAAGAGGCGTGGTGGGTATTAAATGTAAGTAACTTAAGGGCTGGGATGGACCAAAAATCGATGGATTGAGAATAAGGGAAAAAATAATATTATGAGGTGGATGGGAAATATTGAGAATCGGACTGTAGTAAGGTTGTAAGTATAGCGGTTACGTACCATAGATCAAGTGCGAGCCGGCATGGGTGCTGTGTTGCGGCCCATGCCGGCTTCGATAATGGTTTAATGGGCACCAAAACTAAGTGGGTGCGCATGAGGCGAGCGGGGGAGGGGGAAAAACATGCATGCGCAGTAATGAGGAAATTAAGACCATTAAAAACCGTGCTATCCAAATACTGGCACATTCTCCCTAAGGACCCTACTTAAGGGGTTTCATCCCAACCTCAACCACGACTTACATTAGAAGAGCCCCCACGCTTGAAAAAACCATCGTAGCCCCTAACAAAAATGCAGAACAATCAAAAAGTCAGACGACCTTGGGAGAATGAAAACCATCTTTCTTCCCGGATCTAAAGGAGCGTCAAATGCAACAGCACTAGGTGCCTTACGTGTGATATTATTTCACCACCGCACCATTCCTTCTGTTCACTGTCACAGGAGAAACCTTGAAATTGACAATTTCTAAACTGCGCATCTGATATGTTGTATATCGCTCCAGGTCCCTGCCTTTCAGTATGTTGGCAGAACCACACAGGCGCTAGAGGAAAAGAATAACACCCATAGGAGCAAAATAAAGTGGCTTCCAACTCCACAGCGTTCACGACACTGCCATCAACACCACAGTAATGATATCAATCATCTCTCCCTTCGCCTATTGAACAGAATCCCTAAGGATCACCGCTCGTCTGACACAGCTCATCAAACGAGAAAATTATTGGATTTTTAAGTTGAACACTATGTGCCCTTATGGATTAAATGAAACTCTGGAACGCATCTAACCCACTTCTCACCATTTCATTATTTGCCTCCTTTCTCTACCATAAAAGTCATGAGTACAATTAATCCCCCTCAGAGTTTATCCTTTTATCTACCTATTGACCATTATAATGTATTTATTAATCTTATTTAGATCTTACTTATTAATTCCCCCATCAGTTTAGAACCATCTCCACTTCAGAACTGCCAAAGAGATTACTTTATCTATTAGCACAACCTAGATACTTATTCTCACGGTCATATCCATGTTCATACTTTCATATTATTAGCTATTCCTCACAGTATCTTACAAAAAATAGGCACAGTTCTATTCATCTAACTTAAGATAAGATAAGATAATCCTTTATTAGTCCCACAATGGGGAAATTTACAGTGTTACAGCAGCAGAGAGGGTACAGAGAGTGAAGTACAAACTATGACAACAATAATATTAGGGATAAATGAACAAAAAGAAAAGGGGGATAAAAAGACAAAAAGAAGACAAGCAATGATCGTCAGTTTGATTTCAGTCTGGGGATGGGACCGCAGGGACTGGTAGGTGGGGGGCGCAGGTTACTTCTGTTGGGCCTGTTTGTTGAACAGCTTGATGGCAGCGGGGGGAATGACTTACGATAAAGCTCCCTCTCACAACTGGGGTGAGTAGTCGGTCACTGAATGTGCTCCCCAATGCCACCACAGTCATGCAAGGGATGACGTATTCTCCAGAATAGACTCAACATTACAGTGTCCTCCTCTCAGCTACCACCGCAGTGTCAAGAGGACCCCAGGACAGAACTGGCTTTCCTAATCAGTTGTCCAGTTTGCTCTCATCCCTCGCTGAAAATGCTGCTTCCCCAACAGACTATGCCAAAGAAGATGGCTGGTGCCACTACACAGTTGAAGAAGGTCTTAAGAGAGCCCCCCGCATCCGAATGCCTCAGCCTCCTCAGCAGGTGTAGCCGGCTTTGAACCCTCCTGTGAAGTGTTTATGTTCTTGCCCACTCCAGTTATTTGAGGAGACACCCAAGTACTTATAGGACTTCACTGCCTCAATGTCTGTCCCATGGATAACCACCGGATTACCTCTCATATTATCCAGCGCTGTTCTCCTGTCTTAGTTCGTCTCACCGATTACTCCGGTCCCGTCCACACACGCATGCGCATACATTACATAATTTCTCATTACTGCGCATGCGCGTTCCCGCACGCGCGTGCGCACCACTTAGTTTTGGTGCCCATTTAAACCATTAGCGAAGCCGGCAGGGGCGCGCAACACAGCACCCATGCCGGCTCGCACTTGATCTATTGTAAGTACCGCTATACTTACACACTTACTACCAGTCTTATTCTCATATTTCCCATCCCACCTCATAATATTATGTTTCCCTTAGATTCTCATCCATCTGATTTTGGTCCATCCCCAGCCCTTTAAAGGTACTTACATTTTACCCACCACGCTCTCTTCCTATATAAGGCACTAATTACTACCTCCCTCATTTTAATCATTTAGCCTGTAGGACCACATGGGGACCCTTTCCCTTCCATCTGGGACCAATCACCTAAGAGAGAATATTAGGGTAGGGATCCATTTGTTATCATTAACTTTATGGAATATTCATTTATTTATTTGATTGATTGATCTTATGGAATGTTCATTTATTTTTTACTTGATTGATTTTATCCTCCATGTATTTTAATTTCTACTACGTAGAAATATGGACTTCCAATGCCTTCACTCTTTATTACATTTGGTTGTGTCTATCCACTTCTATCCATATGTCTGACTAACACCTATGGCATTTGTTTTATATACTAAACATTTGTAACCTGTCACATATGCCTATAGTTATTATTCAACTAAAGTGTAATCTTTTACCTGCTCTTTTACCTGCTTAATAGTCTCTATCTACTTTTCTTCTTTTTTTTATATATATGTTTTTTATATATGTGTTTATTATCTAGCAGAACATTTGTATTTATTTTGCGTTATAGAAATTGTGTTTACGGACCTGATGAAGGAGGCATTCCGCTTCCGAAACGCGTTGTCCACTGTGATCTTGAATTAAATATGAAAATTGAGCAGCGCGGTTCCAGCCTGTTTTTTTCACTTCTCTAAACCCTCCGACATCATCCGCTACAACTAGCAGTACTGGATGTCAGGTTTACTGCAGCAGCTCTATTACCCAGATACGAGTTACCATCACTGTTGTGATTTATGCTAGGCATATACTGCCAATTCCTGTTTTCCATTGTATGACTAATTCTGTCCTTCCTAGACAAACTGCTACATATCTTGCGCTGTGTTTCATCCTTTTTCTCTATACATATCAAAATGACAGGGATATCTTAAAGCGTTGAAAAATATACTACAGGAAGAGACTTTGGTCAAATTTAAAAAAGGCCAAGCCTTAACGTCCAAACAGGCCTGCGTCCTTAAGAGATTAAAAGGTCGCAAAAGAAAGCAAATGATACATATATATGTGTGTGTATGTATATATTGTGGGGAATTACTCTGGTAGATGCTTTGTAGCAGTGCAGGAAGCAGGAACACCCACAGAGTTAAAGTCCAAATCAAGTGTTTATTCACACTTCTTTGCCAAAACACAAATTCAGCATTGGCTTAGGCACATACAAAATAAACCCTGCCCGGCTGGGCACTGCCTAATACAACAATAACACCTAACTATACATGTACCAGGCTGCCTGGCACACGGTCTTGGCCCGCAGAATATCAGGAGACACTCAGTTACCTTTGCTGTGTGACCACTGTCCAGCCTTCAGCTCTCCAGGTAGTGCCTCTCCTACTGCTTCTGGCCTGCAGTCTAAATCAGGCTCTAACTAGGTCTGTGACCTGCACCTGTGGGCTATACAGAAACCCAGGACCGAAGCCCGGGTGGCGTAGGAGTCCCACTACCAGCCTACCCCTACTCCATAATAAGCAGGCCCAGTATGGACATTACAAAGGTGTCTATGCTAGCGAGGCCAACATAGACCACACAGACTTACCACATGTCTGCATTAACCCTTCGGTTACTGCAGACAAATCCAGGGCTTTTACAATGTGCTTTTCACTGTCTATAAGACAGATAGCGGCTCTCCCAAACGCCACCTCTCACTTTCTCAAAATATATACATACACGGACTTGTATAATACATGAAAACGAAACAAAAACCAAGCTTAGTGTTGTGTATAAAGTGGCTAATGTGAAATATTGTGTAATATCAGCAAATACTGTAACTCCAGCAGCTCACACATGACTTCTCTGGTCGGAGGATTTTTCTTTCTTCTATCTGCAGGATATTTCAGATTCTACCTGTCAGGTTCACTAGGGAGAATGCTGGGACTTCTGGTTCTTCTGGTGGTGCCAGCAGCGTTCTCCAACCCCCGGCGCGTATCCGCGCAAACGCCACCTCTCGTCCCGGGCAGCGGCTGCTAAGATCTTGCGCTGTCTAGGAGTTGTGTTTGGAACTGCTGGGACTTGTGGTACCTCTGCATGGTGCCTGGTTGTTCTGCACCATGAGGGGTTAATTCCCAGAAGTTGTCCAGCTCCTATCAGGTTCTGGAGGTGGGGTTCTGGCTACATAAATTGCAGCTTCACTAGTCACCTGTGCCAGTGTTTGAAATCCCTTCATCGCTCGCTCTCTGCATTAGGTTGTATTGCTCTGTATTTGTATTGTTGTCACCTCGGCTAGCTTTTTACATTGACTCTTTGCCTACTGATTTTGCTCTTGTCGTACCCTCTCGTTGTTACTCCGGCTAGTTTACCACTCTTTTGTGTTTTATGTTTGTCAGTCGGTTTGTGTTTCCCTTCCCACACTTATCAGTATATTTTGAGTCTTCAAGTAGTCGCCCCACGGTTTAGCGTGGGGGGGCTATAGGAAGGGACAGAGGTTGGGGCAAGCTCAGGGCACACTATGCCCTGTCTTCTGTGTTACCCAACCCTAACACTACCAGATGAGAACTCAGCTCTGAAGATTCAGATCACATAAAAAGTTATCCGTCCATGCTACACACATCCTGCACCCCCACATTATATCTGTGTTACCCTGCACCCCACATTACCTCCATGTCACACTCACCCTGCAACCCACATTACATCCATGTCACACTCACCCTGCACCCAACATTACATTCATGTCACCCTGCTCCCCCCACATTACATTCATGTCACCCTGCTCCCCCCACATTACATCCATGTCACCCTGCTCCCCCCACATTACATCCATGTCACCCTGCACCTCCACATTACATCCATGTCATACTGCAACCCACATTACATCCATGTCACACAGCACCCCGCATTACATCCATGTCACCCTGCACCCCGCATTACATCCATGTCATACTGCATCCCATATTACATCCATGTCACACTGCACCCCACATTACATCCATGTCACATTAGACATTTATTTTAAAAAGGTTTTTAATTGCACAGGTCAGGAAAGAGAACATCTTCTTGAAAAAACAATATCTTACTATACAAGGGCAATAGAGCTATATCCAAATTCAGTGTATTCCAGACTTTCACTGGCCATTCTGTATGGCCGAAAAGGAGAAATTGAACTACAGGAATGCATTTATAAGAAATTAGTAAGTATTGATGATAGTTTGCCTGCCAAATGCCAAACAGCTCTGTGGTTTAAATATGGAAAATTTAATAATAATAATAATCTTTATTTATATAGCGCCATCAAATTCCGTAACGCTTTACAAATCATAGGGGACATATACAACTATATTACAGTACAAAGAACAAACAGTCATATGGAACAATAGGAGTGAGGGCCCTGCTCACAAGAGCTTACAGACTATGAGGATGAGGGGGTGACACAAGAGGTTGTATAATGGTCCAGCCATTCTTCATAAGGGACCAATATAAAATAATTTAATTAATAATTTACTAAACAACGATGTTGCTCCGAAGGAAACGAGTTTGTTCAGTGTGCCAAGGTTGCCTGCGTGTGTGTTGAAAATTTCGGATAGTGAGTGGTGCCATCTCATCTAGTGCGCTTCTGACAGTGTGATTATAGTGGTTAGTAGCCAGGTTTGGACAGGTGAAAGAGGAGATGGGGGACAGTGCAGTCTGTAAGTTTTCTGTGAGTTGCACGTGGGTTCCGGTATGAATGATGGGTGGAAGGATTCTGAGAATGAGGAGGATTATTGAAAGTAAAAGAAAGGAGATTATGGTCTGAAAGTGGATGGGATATACCTTAAAAGATTATGAGAAAGCAATTGAGATTTATAAAAGATGCTATTTATGTGACCCTCAGTCAAACATTGCCTTTAAAAGCAGAAAAAAGTTTGAATGGCACATGAACAATTATCAAAGACAAGGAAACATACATTTTTCTTAAATAACAACTAGGCAAATAATCTATATTCAGAGATTTAATGTAACTACATGTAACTGTACAGTGAGGTAAACTGAAACTAAAATATTGTTGATCAAGTGTCTTTATATCATAAATGTAATGTTTATATTATTTTTATTATTGAGAACTAGTTAATTTTTCCCCTCAAAGTGTACCTCATATATAATGCTGTCAAAGAAATAAAGTGTATATGGAAAAATATCAAATAAAAACTCTAAATGTTATCTGTTAATGCATTTTCATCATTTCATTTCCTTACTGCACGAACACGTCACTATTCGAAATCCGGGTCCGTGTTTGGGTAAAAGTGTATCCTTGTCAGGTTTATAGAAGAGGCTCCTATTATAAGGGACCAATAGAAATGTGAAAAATTGCCATTATAAAAGCACTCTGAAGAATTGCATCAGTGCCGGATTGTACATAAATAACTGCAAAGACCAGACAAGGTTATTAGCATTTACTGCATTGTCCAGCAATGTCCTGTCTCTGTACAGAATTCAGCTCCAGAAAAATCATTAATCGCACATTGATTGCAAATTTGCTCCTGTCAGTGAATAGCACACACAAAAACACATATATCAAAAAAGTAGCGTTGCCACAGAATAGCGCAGACAAATATGTGCATCAGAAAAGTAGTGTTGTCACAGAATAATGTACACTATCATATGCATCAAAATAGTAGTATTGTAACAGAAGAGTGCACACAAATACATGCATCAGAAAAGTAGAGTTGTCACAGAATTGCGCTCATTAATATGTCTATCAGAAAAGTTTTGTTGTCAGTTAAAAGTGCACACTGATATGTAGATTCTAAAAATTGTAAAGGTGCTGTCACAGTAATGTTTGGTACTGCATATCTTTTAAAATTAGTAAAGCTGGAATTAAGGGACAGGGACATAGCTGAGGTGCTGCTGGTGGTGGTGATGTCCCTCTGGAGCAAGTAGGCGCCAGGGTGTGCAGCGTGTACTGGTAGGCTCCAATAGGCCACACAAAGTTGAGGCATAGGTCAATAATATGGCATTATATGTATCAACTTCTGTGGGATTATCTTCGACACGTTCAACCTCATTTGGAAGCCCTGAGCCCTCCACCTTACTCCCATGTCATGTAGCAGTCAGTCATGCTGTACAATGACTCTACTAGATTGGAATCTGTGCCTCTACCCCAGACATAGAGTTGCAAAATTCCTAAGAAGTTACTGGAGAATGCAATGATGGGTGATTGACCATCAGTAGAGACCTGTGGTGACAATGAAACACAACTGCCAACGGCTGTGGCTTTCTGAGAAGTTCAGACTGAGGTTAGGGCTCAGTGGAAAAAGCAAGAATTGATGAGGAGATCCTAGACCAGACATGGGTAGAAGCCAGGGATACTTTGGGCAAAGAGGCGAAGAATTGCATATCACAGCAAAGACCCATCGCTAACACCCGCGGTCGGTGCCTGCACCGATCGCGGGTGTTAAGCTCTTCTTCTTTGCCGGCGGCGCTGAAAGCATGGTGGCGCTGAAAGCATTTTCTCCGATCATCATTCCTCCGAACTTCATCGATGTTGTACAGTTGTATTGCAGTATATACTAGGAACGATCTGACCATCTAGGGTTAAAGTACCCTAGAGGGTCTAAGAAATAGTGAAAAAAAAAAGAAAAAAAAATTTAAAAAATTTAATAAATGTATAACATATTAAAAGTTCAAATCACTAGAACTGATATAAAATATAATAGACAGTAAAAATAGACAGTAAAAATCACAAACACATAAGGTGTCACCGCGTCCCAAAATGCCGATCTATCAAAATATAAAAACGGTTATTGACGGCGGTGACCTCCGAGTCGGGAACTTTTACACCTTTTTATATGACAAAAAAAATGTAATGAAAAGTGATCAAAATGTCGCACAATCCTCGAAATGGTAGCAATGAAAACGTTGGCTCATTTCGCAAGAAATTACACAGCTCCTCACGCCAAAGTATGGAAAAGTTATTAGCGTCAGAAGATGGCAAAATTATTTTTTCCTCTTTTGTACACATTTGTTTCATTTTTGAAAATGAAAATGAAAATGAACCAAAGAATAAAGTAGAGGTCATATTTGGAGCGCACACTGAAAGGCGTAAAAACTGAGCTCACAAGCACATGCATTTTTAAAAATTTTTCCACTTTTGGAAATTTTTTCCTGCTTCCCAGTACTCGACATGGAATAATAAAGAACATCACGGGAAAGTAAAATTTGTTACGCACAAAATAAGCCCTCACACAGCCCTCACACAGCACGGAAAAATGGAAAAGTTATGGATTTTTAAATGTGGAGAGCGAGAAATGAGCGAAAAAACCCTGCGTCTTTAAGGGGTTAAATTGGACCCTGATCTTTCTGTGGTCCTCCCAGAAAACCCGAGCATTACATACCGCAAGGGGCGCAGCATCAAGGACCATGTGGTACACAGTCATTTCTCTAAACCGGACCCTCCAACAACATGGCTTAACCCTGAAATTCATGGTGGTCAGAAGTGCAAAAACCTTTGCCAGCAATATGACAGGCATCAACTATAAGATACACAATTTTAATAATGGTCAATCTCAAGGGGTCATATACCTAGCCACCTGTGCTTGCGGCCTTGAATATGTGGGGAAATGCATAGATGAATTTTGTAGACGAATCGGCGATCACTGGGGCAATATTATACACAACAGAGACAAACCCCCAGCGACCATATTCACAATGATCACAATGGCGATTCTGTGGGGGTCTCTCCTTCATATGGTTTGAACTAGTGAAACCCCCACCTAGGGGGATCGCATATTATTACAACAAGAAACAAGGTGGATTTTTCGCCTAAAACCTTAAATGAGCAACTTAGCTTTGCTTGTTTCTCTAGTTCATTTCCTGAATATAATTTTCCGTGTATACTTTTATTTTTGTTGTTAATCTCATCCATTTAAATCCTACTTTTCCTCCCCCTTTTTCTTGTGGTCATTGACCAATCATCTATTAACTATTCTCAGTATTACTGGGGTACTTTTTGACCTCCCCTCTCTGTGAGAATCCCTGTCATCGTAGTGACTTCAACAACATTAAACTCTCCTATTGTCCTTACGACATGCCCATTCCAATAGTAGCCTGGCGGATGGTAGCACATGCGCAGTTCCGGGCACTTCTGCCTCTCGCTCTAAGCACATGAAGTCCACCTTACATGATGCTGGGTAACCACGCCACAACGTGCTGCCCACTCTGCCCACTTCCAAAGCTGTGTCAGCAAAAGGAGCAGGACAAATCAAGACCCTTAAAGACCTTTCAACCCAGACTTGATTGTTTGTACATGAGTGCACTGGCTAACCCGTATTACAATCGGTCCACACCAGATTCGCATATCTTCATCACAAATGAAATTTCCTTTTTTTTTTAAAAGTTAAAAGTTAAGTTTTATATAGTCACCTTTTTGGATTTTTAGAATTTTGGGGAAGAGGTGAGAGGTGGTAGCCAGGTAGCCACAGGCAGCAGGCAGAACAAGTGAAAGGGGGCCAAGGTGCAGCGGTAAGCCCGTCATCATTTGCTACTGCACCCAGGAAGCCTGGAAACAAAGATCATCCCACAGGGTGTCTGTGGTGTGGCTTTTTTTTTTTTACAGAATGCAGAAAACAGAACAGGTGTCATTTGCATGCTGTGTCACCAGTCCATAAAGCATGGCCAAAGCCTTAACAATCTGAGCCCCTCATGTATGACCAGGCACCTGCATACTTTTCCTCCCCCTTTTTCTTGTGGTCATTGACCAATCATCTATTGACTATTCTCAGTATTACTAGGTCCAGCATTACCGGGGTACTTTTTGACCTTCCCTGTCATCATAGTGACTTCAACAACATTAAACTCTCCTATTGTCCTTACGACATGCCCATTCCAATAGTTTCCTTTTTTTATTACTTATGTATTAAAAGTTAAGTTTTAGGCCCCTTTCACACTTGCGTTTTTCACGCGCGTTTTCTGCATGTGCTTTTGACACGCAGAACTTGCATTGCACTCTGACCCATTGTAACCAATGGGTCTTTTCAGACTTGCATTTTTTTTCACGCACACACGTAACCAATGGGTCTTTTCAGACTTGCATTTTTTTTCACGCACACACGTGCGTTTTTTTTAACACGCGTTTAAATCTCGACGTGCTCTACTTTTGCAAGTCACACGCGTGGAAAACGCACCATACAAGTCTATCGAGATGCATCAAAAACGCATCGCACTCTGAGACACTTGCAAGTGCAATGCAAGTGCAATGCGTTTTTCATGCATCAATTGCCATAGAAAAGATAGAGCTCAGTCCTGAGTCCATTTCCCGCGCATTTTCTGCGCATGAAAAACGCATTGAAATTGCATTGAAATTGCATCAACAAAGCCTTAACAATCTGAGCCCCTCATGTATGACCAGGCACCTGCAAAGTAAACATCAGCTGCAGCCAAGACACCAGAAAAGCCTGGAAGCTCCCCCTGCTGCTTGAGTTGGCCTAGCCTTTTCTACTGCCACTTGTCTTCCAGCTTAGGGAAGATGTGATGCCACAATTACTCCCACCACCGTCACCTAGCCCATCCACACTGTCCTTTCAAATTACTGGCTTTTGAAATGCTCCCATACAGGCTAGGGGAGACGGATAGGTTTAAAGATCTGATAGTGGTGTCTGTCCCACAGTATGAAGTTTCCAGCCACCACTACTTTTCCTTGTGTCCTGTCACATAGTAATATGAATTTTTAAAGGACTGTGTCACGCTTAACTTTGTAATTCCAAGTTCTGAAGATCTCTTATGTCTACTGTATGTGACATCTGTCATGAGGTCACATATACAGAAATAGCCATCTCTCTCCTTGCTGTCTTCCCTGGCGTACACTTAAACTGCTGCACTTTCAGGTCCAAGAATAGTTTAGCAGTAAAACAAATAGTCCCTCTAAATAGCAAGTATGTGACTTGATATATGCAGGGAAGACGCTTATCTCAGAAACCTTCAAATCAAAACAACAGAGCTTGTTGAGGGAAGTGTGCAAATGCTTACTTGGGGAAAGCATCAGTTTGGCTTACTAATATATATATAGTATAATATAGGTTAATAAGAATAAAAAGTATTTTATAAATTGCTGGATTGTTAGTACATCTATTTGCTGCCAGAAGGTCCCATCCAACATGCACATTCTGCACATGTTAAATCTATGCCAGCCACAGGACCTCTGTTAATGCCAGCCTCAGTGTCCCTTCACTTACACCATTGGTGTTCCTGAGGCAATTGTCCAACAACAATACATCTCAATTCCCCTAAAATGCTAGGAGGAGGGTTGATATTGATCAGTTTGTATTGTAAGTATTTCATTTTTTTCTACACGTGTGTGTGTGGGAAGAAATAATGCTGCTGTGAAGACCCTGAGGACAACAAGCCAGTCCTTTCTGCCATTAAATCAAAGCCTACTATTTCTGGAGTCCTGGAAGGGATGCCCTTTTCAGATATGTAGGATATGTGACATGTGTTGTCCTGAAGTTACAGACAAATAAAAAAATCTATTTACAGGCAAATATTGGTCTCCTGTTCTCTCCCCGTCCTGATGTTACAGATAGTAAAGCTTATTCACATCTTACATCTTAGTTTTGATGGATGTCAATATATATATATATATATATATTAATATATATATGAAAGCAGGAAATATACGGTATTTGCACATGATTGTATTGCATATTCCAGCATCGGAGCATTGGTGGAGATTTTACATGGCTCTCGGGAAAAGTGTCCCATGTGACTTGTGTTGTCCAGTACAGTGGGGCCTTTAAATGTTTCACTCTTTCTTCATTGCAGCAAATTGGTAAGTCAAAGATCTATTTTTTGCATTTATGTAACTATGCATCCATTTTGACAGAAAAGTATCCAGAAATGCATATATTTGTGCTGATTTATAAACAGAAAACTGAAATACCATAACTATTAAGTTGTTAAACGGTAGTGTCATAACAATTAAGACCCTTTGCTCAGTATTGAGTTGAAGCACCTTGAGCTATTACAGCTGTGAGAATCTTGGGAATGATGCAACAAACTTTTCACACTGGAATTGGGGATCCTCTGCCATCTTTCCTTGCAGATCCTCTCCAGTTTCCTCAAGTTGGATGGTGAATGTTGGTGGACAGCGATTTTCAAGTCTATGCAGAGATGCTCAACTGGGTTTAGGTCTGGGCACAGGCTGGACCAGTCACAAATGGTCACAAAGTTGTTTGAAGCCAATGCTTTGTTATTTTAGCTGTATGTTTAGGGTCATTGTCTTTTTGGAAGGTGAACCTTCGGCCCAGTCTGAGGTCCAGAGCACTCGAAAGAGGTTTTCATCTAGGACAGTGATGGACAAACCTTTTAGAGACCGAGTGTTCAAAATCCAAACCGGACCCACTTATTTATTGCAAAGTGCCAACACAGGCAATTCTAGCATTAAATTACTAAATCTTGCTCTGTGCTATACCACAGCTTCAACAGTCCAGAGGACACCAATATCATTGACAGAAGGTGGGAAAATTCAGATTGAAGCTTCCAGAACAGGAAGAAATGTGGGGCCAAGAGCAGGAGCTTCAATATCTCCATGACAATTGACAATGTTTACATCTTCTCTTCCTGCAGTCTCAGGTAGACCCAGATGCTTCATGTCCTGGGCTCAAGTCCTGTCTGGAGACTCTGGCGGCAACAGCCTGAGTGCCCACTGATAGGGTCAGAGTGCCACCTCTGGCACCCGTGCCATAGGTTCGCCACCACTGATCTAGGATATCTCTGCACTTGGCCGCATTTATGCATTACATGTAATGCTTCCAGAGAATCTATTTCGCATGGTGGGAGTCCTTCATGTGTTTTTTCTAAAAACTATGGAGCTTTCATATGTCTTGCACTTAAGAGAGGCTATCATCGGCACACTCTGCCATAAACACTCCACTGGTGAGAGATGCAGTGATAGTGGACTTTCTGTAACTTTCTCATCTCTCTAACTGCATCTCTGGAGCACAGCCACAGTGATCTTGGGTACTTCTTTACCTCTCTAACAAGGCTCTTCTCTCATGATTTCTTAGTTTGGTTAGGGGCCAGGTGAGAAGAGATAGGGTCGCCCCAAACGTCTTCAATTTAAGGATTATGGAGGCCACTGTGTTCTACTTTAAGTGATTTAGATTTTTTTGTAACCTTGGCCAAATCGTGCCTTGCCAAAATTCTGCCTCTGAGCTCCTTGGGCAGTTCCTTAGACATGATTCTCATGTGCTCTGACATGCAATGTGAGCTCGTGAGGTGTGCAGCTTTCCTAATCACAGTCAATTAGTTTAATTACACACAGACTGAATGAAGGAAATATATGTCATATATGTCATACTAGCAGCCATAGCAGCTGCTTAGGGACCCAAAGAGTCAGTGGGTCTGGCATCCGATGTGAACCTTATATACATATATGCTGCACATTGTACACCATAATATAAAACAGTGCACATCATCCACAGTTACAGAATAAATTGTTAGCTCATAAATAAATGTCAGGGGAGGGGGAGGAGACAGCAGAATGATAGTAATCTCTCCCCTTTACTTTCTGCCATCTTATCCCCCCATGTGGTCAGATCTGGGACAGTTCTGTATCAGTGTATAGATCAGTGCATTATGGTGAGTAAACAAAATAGTCTACTTTTTGAGAAGGAAAGGGGTCCATCAGAAGTTTTCTATGGGGCCCTTTCTCTCCTTGTTATGCCCTGGACAACACATATGCCTTACTATTATCATATGTATTCCTTTATCACAACTGGCCTAATGTTCCCCAACACATTTCAGCTACTCCACACTGACCACAGCTGACTAAACTCTGCCCCACATATAAGCATAATATATATACCCCTCATGCCACAGTAGACCACATTGTGTCCTCTGCATATATGATATATACATTTCAGACCCCAACTGACCACACTATCTCAAATTGATCATAAATATCTATGATTACTCAGGAGGTGGGCTATGCACTGAGCTAGTTTGGTCTCTGCTCAGTAACTTAGTCATATTTGCTCTGTCTGCACTGTGCTCTTATGTTCCCACACATCACCTCCTCCCCCTGCAGCTGCATCCATAAGCATCCCTGCACACCACCAACTTCCTCTTTGCTTTAAGAAGCTATAGTCAAGTCAGTGAAAAGAAGGGAGTAAAATCAGCACACGCATTCTGATGCACAGGATTAGGACTATTTACTTATTTGTGTTATGTCTCCTCTTCTCTTCTCTGCAATCTCCATCCATCTCGGTCCTCGGATGAAGGGAGAAGATGACGCCTTTTCAAACAGCTTGGCTGACACATTCATCATAGCAGGCAGTGTGTATGGTATCATAAGTCTGTTTTAGATTATAATCTGTGTAACAGTGCATAGGTGTATACGTTACTGCCAGTGGAAGAGCTCCGTCTTATGGGAAGGAGTGAAGCTGCTTGGCCTCAGTGCCCTTAGCGGATGTCACAACCTCAGTAATGATTATAAAATATTGAAGCAATCCCCCTCATTATCATATAAACAAGAGTACCCCATTATCATAATAAATAATAAGCAGCACCTCGATACCGCATAAACCAGGGGAGTCCACAAACTCCAATTCTAATCCAATCCTATTCATAGGAGGGGAATAAAGCATTGTATATCATTTAATAAGTTAAGGGGGTATTTTATAATATATTTTTGTTTAGGCAATGGTTAGATAATAATTATTACAGGGGTAAGCTAAATGTTATTATATAATAGAATAGGACTTGTACATAATGAGGGACTGTATACATTATAATGAATAAGGTGGACTGTATATATACTATTTAATTTTAGTATAATCACAACCACCAGTCAGTAATCAGGTCATCAGGTTCCCATAAGGTTACATGTATGAAAGGCTCCCTTTTTCTATCAAAATTAAACATAGACAAACCAGGGACAATTACTTACAGATAAGTTTGTTTTTTCAAATTGCAAGAGACACAGCTCCTGCAATTAACACACATCAAGCATGTGTGTTTAAAAAAAATGCAAATGCAAGCAAACATTTAAAAAACGCATGTGTTTTCAAGTATGAAATCGCAACAGAAACTTGACAAAAATGCCACGTGTGTCACTGGCCTTACTCCCTGTATAGTTCTGTATTTTCATCCTTAGCAGACGATGAAGGGGGTGTCAGACAGGTGGTACTGGTTGGGTGGACATGGCGTCTGGTGGGTAATATGCTAATCCAGTAGAGGCCTTCTATTTCATGGCGTGAACACAGGGCCAGTGACATGGTATTTATTTTATGATTAGTGATATACAGTATCTAGGGGCGGAACTACAGCGGTAGCAGCCATAGCCGCGCTATGGGGCCGCAGTGTCAGGGGGCCCCGTCATCCGACCTGACACAATAAAGAATGGAGGATGTGCACCATTACCCTCGCCGGCCACTTTTTAGGTACACCATGCTAGTAACGGTTGACCTTGCCTTCAGAACTGCCTCATTCTTCGGGGAATAGATTCACAAGGTGCTGGAAGCATCTCAGAGTTTTGGTCCATATTGACATGATGGCATCACACAGTTGCCGCAGATTTGTCGGCTGCACATCCATATTGCGAATTCCCGTTCCCCCACATCCCAAATATGCTCTATTGGATTGAGATCTGGTGAGTGGAGGCCATTTGAGTACAGTGAACTCATTGTCTGTTCAAGAAACCAGTCTGAGATGATTCCACTTATGACATGGCGCATTATCCTGCTGAAAGTAGCCATCAGATGTTGGGTACATGTGGTTATAAAGGGATGGACATGGTCAGCAACAATACTCAGGTAGGCTGTGGATTGCAACGATTGCTCAATTGGTACCAAGGGGCCCAAAGAGTGCCAAGAAAATATTCCCCACATGATGACACCACCACCACCAGCCTGAACCGTTGATACAAGGCAGGATGGATCCATGCTTTCATGTTGTTGACGCCAAATTCTGACCCTACCATCCGAATGTGCATCAGAAATCGAGACTCATCAACCAGGCAACGTTTTCTAATCTTCTACGTCCAATTTCGATGAGCTTGTGCAAATTGTAGCCTCAGTTTCCTGTTCTTAGCTGAAAGGAGTGGCACCCGTGTGTGGTCTTTGCTGCTGTAGCCCATCTGCCTCAAAGTTCGACTACTGTGCGTTCAGAGATGGCTTCTGCCTACCTGCTTGGAACGGGTGGCGATTGGTCACTGTTGCCTTTCATCAGAGCGAACCAGTCTGCCCATTCTCCTTGACCTCTTGCATCAACAAGGCATTTCCGCACACAGAACTGCTCTCACTGGATGTTTTTTCTTTGGACCATTTCTGTAACCCTAGAGATGGTTGTGCGTGAAAATCCCAGAGATCAGCAGTTTCTGAAATACTACACCACCTTCTGGCACCAACAACCATGCCACGTTCAAAGGCCATCAAATCACCTTTTTCCCATACTGATGCTCGGTTTGAACTGCAGGAGTATGAAAATTTCGGTAATGCACTGCACACATAGCCACAGAACACACACTACACTCACACAGAACACAGCGTGCACACAATCACACAGCACACACTACACTCACAGAACACACACTACACTCACACAGAACACAGCGCAATTATTAAGTTGCTGGAATGTCACTTCCCAATTTTTTAGTTCTGCATTCCCAAAACATCGACTTAAAATTTTTCAGTTTCACATTTCTGGAACCTCAGATTCAGTTCTTTTTCAATTCTGCATTGATGGAAATTAAAATTTTTTACAATTCTGCATTCGAATAACTTTTGAACACCCAAAGTGTCTTTGAGAGGAAGAGTTTGTGGTTTTATTTTGCTTCATTTAAAGTAATGAGAGCTCAGTACCAGCAGGAGGAAGTCGGCAACATAGTAGAGGCACATGTACAACCTCGGAAGGGAGAGTTAATATGGCCACATTGTGGAATGCCATGTTCAATTCTCCTCAACCTCCATATGGTGCGCAGTACCAAGAGGCAGACTATGACTCACATGGTGGAAGATTATCTTTGCACACTTCTCCTGGTACTGAAGGATGGGTCCTCCCTGTTATATGTCTGGGTGGGAAAATTAGATGCATGGTCAGTGCTTGCCTTGCAGGTACTGTGTGTTCAGCACTGCTAGTGGTGTCCTTACTGACAAGAGGATGTGCCTCTCTACAGGCAACTTGAAAATCCTAATGTTAATTAAGATGAACAAAGCATGGATCTCACGCAAATTGGCTTTGCAATTGTCTGAATAAATTCTGCATTGCCAAAACGTTACTTTCCCATTTGTAAGTACTGCATTCCCAGAACGTCACATTCCAATTTTTCAGTTTCGCATTATAATAATAATATTTATTTATATAGGGCCATCAAATTCAGTAGCACTTTACAAATCATAGGGGACATATACAAATATATTACATTACAGAGTACAAACAGTCATATACACTCACCGGCCACTTTATTAGGTACACCTGTCCAACTGCTCATTACCACTTAATTTCTAATCAGCCAATCACATGGCGGCAACTCAGTGCATTTAGGCATGTAGACATGGTCAAGACAATCTCCTGCAGTTCAAACCGAGCATCAGTATGGGGAAGAAAGGTGATTTGAGTGCCTTTGAGTCTGAGTATTTCAGAAACTGCTGATCTACTGGGATTTTCACGCACAACCATCTCTAGGGTTTACAGAGAATGGTCCGAAAAAGAAAAAATATCCAGTGAGCGGCAGTTCTGTGGGCAGACTGGTTCGAGCTGATAGAAAGGCAACAGTGACTCAAATCTGGTGTCTGTCCCACAGTATGAAGTTTCCAGCCACCACTACTTTTCCCGGCAGGCAGTCCCCGCCCTGCTCTAACAGGTTGTGGACCATATCGAATGTGCACTGCTCAATGCCATTAGTCCCAAGGTGCACAATTGACACATTGACCAGTAAGCACAGGCAGGGATGTTCATCTTCTTAACTGCTCTACTGGGTTAATGTAGTGTCTGTTAATAGTTGCCTACTATTCCACTTAATCTTATGCTGCTTCCTCATCCAGTCAGCACAGTGCCCACAGCAGTACTTTTAGCAAAGCAATGGCAGCAGGCCATGCCAAAACTCATCTGTCTGGGCCACACAAAATCTGGGAGCTGTGGACTGGGATCCAGGAGCAGACATATGAGTGGTTGCTGCCGCTGAACTTTGAACCCTGCAAGGTGGTGTGCAACAATGGCAGCTTTGGACCCCGCCAATTTGACGCACATCCAATGTATTGCACATGTGCTAAACTTGGTGTTGCAAAAGTTCCTGCCCAAATAAACAGACCTGCCGGAGTGGCTGCTTAGTATGCATGCCATGTTTTCAAATTTTTGGAAATCATACCCTACTGCTGCTTACTTATCCGCACTGCACTTGGCCTATGACCAAAGTTGTCAATTATTAAGTTGCTGGAATGTCACTTCCCAATTTTTCAGTTCTGCATTCCCAAAACATCAACTTAAAATAGAGAGTTAATATGGCCACATTGTGGAATGCCATGTTCAATTCTCCTCAACCTCCATATGGTGCGCAGTACAAAGAGAAGATTATCTTTGCACACTTCTCCTGGTACTGAAGGATGGGTCCTCCCTGTTATATGTCTGGGTGGGAAAATTAGATGCATGGTCAGTGCTTGCCTTGCAGGTACTATGTGTTCAGCATTGCCAGTGGTGTCCTTACTGACAAGAGGATGTGCCTCTCTACAGGCAACTTGAAAATCCTAATATTAATTAAGATGAACAAAGCATGGATCTCACGCAAATTGGCTTTGCAATTGTCTGAATAAATTCTGCATTGCCAAAACGTTACTTTCCCATTTGTAAGTACTGCATTCCCAGAACGTCACATTCCAATTTTTCAGTTCCGCATTATAATAATAATCTTTATTTATATAGGGCCATCAAATTCCGTAGCACTTTACAAATCATAGGGGGCATATACAAATATATTACATTACAGAGTACAAACAGTCATATATATAGTCTATATATAGAGGTCAAAGAGATTGTATATTGGTCCAGTCATTCTTTACTGTATAAGGGAACAATATAAAATAATTTAATAAATGAAAATTCTGCTGCTTGAACCAGCTATCAGCCGCCATCTTACTTTACAAGGTCCAAAGTGAAAGTGACTGCCAAGAAGCTTAGAACTTGTTATATATCTGCCAGGTAAAAGATGGGAGGAGGACATAGGATGGATTAGTAATCGATCACTGGCAGATTGAAGAGCACGGGTTGGTAGACTGACATGAGAAAAGAGAGATAGGGAGATGAAGCATTATTCAGAGCTTTGTGGATGAGGGTTATTATTTTAAAGTGAATTTGGAATTCGCAGACATGCAGCAAGTGCAGTGATTGGCACAAACTGGAGGCATCTTGTAGGGCTTGGTCTGAAAGACAAGCCTGGCTGCTGCATTAAGAATAGATTGTAGAGGAGAGAATTTAGAGAGTTAAGTGAGCATTCCCACAATGTCACTTTCCAATTTTTCCCAAAATGTCATTTTCTTATTTTACTTCCAAATTTTTAATTTCCACATTTTTTTAAATTTGCTTATTTTTTATGTTTTGTTATTATTTTAAGTACTTCGCCTAGTCCATTGTGGGCAGGACAACAGCCCTGCTATTCCCACCAACCAATTGAAGCCGAATTTCGACCAACCTACTCATCTCTACTTAGAAGTAAAACACGGTGGGGCACATTTACATACCTGGCCGACGGAGTTCAAACTTTAACATCCGTGGTTGATCCAACTCACAGAGGGTGATGATTATCCTCACCTGGTGCACAGGAAAAGCCTGAGGCTACTACAGGCTGCTACAGCAACTTCAAATGGAAAGAGGATCTAGCACTCACAATTTAGCTGAAGAAATCCTTTTCTTTATTGGTTAAAATCCGACATAGCGATCACAAATACAGGTACATTGTAATATTAGCGATCGACGCGTTTCGGCGTATAGCCTTAGTCATGATCTAAAATTGTGTGAACAAACCCGGTTTTAAAAAGCCTCCTCACCTAGACCTCATGTCCAGTGGGAGGGGAAAAGGTGCAACCCAACATTAACAATTGCTGGCCTATGTTAAACAGAGATCACGAATCATACAAATGTGAACATGGGCCTATGGGGAGCAAGCCCTAAGACACTAGACATGTGTACACAATTCACTAATGTTCAAAAACAGAAACAAATTATAAAAATTATCCGCATTATCCACACACAGGGTGCTTCTTTACAAAGATACAATGATTATTGCACAAGTTTTGTAAACAAACTATAAATGGGCAGCATAGACAGATGTTGTGGCCACATCTATAGCTACCTTTGGTGTAGAGCAGGGGTCCCCAAACTTTTTACAAAGGGGGCCGTTCACTGTCCCCCTCAGACCGTTGGAGGGCCTGACTAAAGTTTAAAAATAAATATCAGTACTTGTGACCGCATCCATAATACACTGGTACCCACCTCAATTAATTATTTAATAAACTGCACCCCCTTATGAACTATTTTAAATATTGGCCCAATTAATGAATTAATTGGGACAATGAATTATTAAATAAACTGGGACCCCTCTCCATTAATTATTTCCTATGCTGCCCCCCACCATTAATTATTTTCTATGCTGCCCCCACCA
>CM033647.1:128136480-128244748 GCA_019512145.1 Engystomops pustulosus
TCACAATTTAGGTGAAGAAATCCTTTTCTTTATTGGTTAAAATCCGATCACAAATACAGGTACATCATAATATTAGCGATCAACGCGTTTCGGCGTATAGCCTTAGTCATGATCTAAAATTGTGTGAACAAACCCGGTTTAAAAAAGCTTCCTCACCTAGACCTCATGTCCAGTGGGAGGGGAAAAGGTGCAAACCAACATTAACCTTTGAATTTTAAACAGAGATCACGAATCATACAAATGTGAACATGGGCCTATGGGGAGCAAGCCCTAAGACACTAGACATGTGTACACAATTCACTAATGTTCAAAAACAGAAACAAATTATAAAAATTATCCGCATTATCCACACACAGGGTGCTTCTTTACAAAGATACAATGATTATTGCACAAGTTTTGTAAACAAACTATAAATGGGCAGCATAGACAGATGTTGTGGCCACATCTATAGCTACCTTTGGTGTAGAGCAGGGGTCCCCAAACTTTTTACAAAGGGGGCCGTTCACTGTCCCCCTCAGACCGTTGGAGGGCCTGACTAAAGTTTAAAAATAAATATCAGTACTTGTGACCGCATCCATAATACACTGGTACCCACCTCAATTAATTATTTAATAAACTGCACCCCCTTATGAACTATTTTAAATATTGGCCCAATTAATGAATTAATTGGGACAATGAATTATTAAATAAACTGGGACCCCTCTCCATTAATTATTTCCTATGCTGCCCCCCACCAATGATGACTGCCTACGCTGCCCCGCACAGTTAATTATTTACTATGCTGCCCCCACCATTATTTCCTATACTGCGCCCCACCATTAATTATTTCCTATGCTGCCCTCACAATAATTATGTCCTCTGCGCCCTCCACCAATTAATTCCTATTGCGTGCCCCCCGGACCATATTATGTCCTATGATGCCCCAACCCATCATTTTTCATGCTGCCCCCACCATTATTTCCTATGCTGCGCCCCACCATTAATTATTTCCTATGCTGCCCTCCACCATTAATTATTTCCTATGCTGCCCATCATAATTATTTCCTATGCTGCCCCCCACCATTAATTATTTCCTATGCTGCCCTCAACCATTAATTATTTCCTATGCTGCCCCCACCATTAATTATTTCCTATGCTGCCCCCCCCATTAATTATTTCCTATACTGCCCCTCATAATTAATTATTTCTTATGCTGCCCCTCATAATTAATTATTTCCTGTGTTGCACCTCATAATTATTTGCTATACTGCCCCCCACCATTAATTATTTCCTATACTGCCCCTCACCATTAATTATTTCCTATGCTGCCCCTCATAATTAATTATTTCCTATGCTGCCCCTCATAATTAATTATTTCCTATGCTGTCCCTCATAATTAATTATTTCCTATGCTGCCCCTCATAATTAATTATTTCCTATACTGCCCCTCACCATTAATTATTTCCTATACTGCCCCTCATAACTAACTATTGGCCCCGGCCACCACAATCTTTTTACTACCGTTTTTAATAATTAAAACCCTGTACTCACCTAAGTCTCCCGCGGCGCGTCTTCTATCTTCTTGCCGTGTCCGGGCAGGAAAGGGTGCGCGGCCGCGTGATGACGTCATCGCGCAGCCGCTCATCCAATTTCAAAGAGCGATGTGCGCCGGGGTTGTATTCCGGCCACATCGCTACAGTAATAGTGCTCGAGCGGACGTTTCCGGTCGCATCGAGCACTATACAGTGAAGGGCAGGAGATTCCTGTCCGGACGGACGGAGGCTCCTGCCCGACTGTCGAAGGCCACGGGGGCCCGGCGCTGGCGCGACAAGCGTCGGGGGCCGGACCAAAACAGCTGTAGTTTGGCGAACCCCGGTGTAGAGCCAAATCTGATTACATGTGTCTGTATTTTTGCTGTAAAAGGTGCTTGGTGATATCTGTGCACATATGGTGCGTGCCCTCCTGGATGAAAATCTAACACTTGCTGATATAATGTTATGTAATTCAGGATCTTCTGATAACATGGGTAGATATTTTCTAACAATGTTTTTCACCTGATGGCCGACGGATTTCATCCAAAGTGCATTGTCCAACCAGAATGCAAAGTGCCACGATTCACTAAGATTGTGCCCCCGATATCCTGCATGTCTAACTTCCCCACTCAGGTCCGCCAGAGATCACTATCTTCTTCCCGATGTATGTAAGTGCATTGGATGCAACACAATTTGAATGTTGTTGGTTTATTAGTAAATTATTAAATAGAGGATGGGTAGCACTTAAAAAGTACTTGGCATTCATGGATTATTATCTGAATAATTTCACAAATATAAAAGTACCTGGTAATAGGTAAAAAGAAGTATAGGCACCTTCTCATATACTTTGTGGTTAATGGCCTGTTCATCTGACCTGCAAGATCCCGCTGCTCAGCCGGCCTTTTGGGCCTATGTAGACCTGCAAATTCCCCCCTTGATTATGAGGCTGCATCCAGCGCCTTGATCCTCTGGAGCATTTGGGCTCCGGGGCCTCCTGTTGGTAACAATCCTGCTGGTCTGAACATCCCCCTGAAGGCTGTCTGCTACTGGGTGCAAGCCACTACTCGGTTCGGTGAGTGCTTTTAGTCCGCAGCCTATACTACAGTTTCAGCCCCTGCCTCAATTTGTGCAGAGGCCCAGATAGCAGCTCCCTCCAGTGAGCACCTAGACTATACCTGCTATCTGCAGGCCCATCCTGTCCTAGCTGTGCCTACCTGGAGTTCCTGGTGTGCCTCCATTGCTGGTGGCCCTCCCATAGGTAGGAAAAGCCCAACCAGCACCAGGTGCCCCACAGACCCAATAATACCTTATCTCCTGGAGAGAAGACTGGAGGAGGCCTATGTCTCTTGTCGGCCTGGGTCTTGGTGCAAGCAGAGGCCAAAAGTAATGACTGCCGTGTTTGCTCCCAGATGGACTTAAGATCTTGAACCAAATCCTCCACTGCAGGAACCTCAGGAGGCTCAGACAGAGGAAGAGGTGGGCGGGGATGTCGCCAAAAGACAAGAAAAAATGGAGTGGAGTTGGCAGATTCAGAGTGCAGAGCAGCAGGGTGGACCAGTTGTTCTTGTCAGGCGGAGACAAAATATCGGAGATAGCATCCCTCTCAACTTGCCCATTGTTGGACTGTGGATGGTACACAGATGAGAAGTCCAGTTTAACCTGCAGTTGACCACACAGAGACCGCCAGAAACTGGAAACAAACTTGACCCCACGGTCCGAGACGATGTGCAGCAGAAGTTCATGTGGCCAGAAGATGTGCAGGAAGAACAGGCTTGCAAGGCATGGAGCCGACGGCAGAACTGGCAGAGAAACAAAGTTCGACATCTTAGAGAAGCGATCCATTACCATCCAGATGACTGTATTACTGGAAGAAGATGGGAGATAATAAAGTCCATGGCTATGTGAGACCACGGGCAACTGGGTATCAGCAACGGGAGCAGCACACCTGCTGGCTTGTGGCGTGATGACTTGTTACGGGCACAGGAAGCACAGGAACCCGCAAAATCTTGAATGTTCTTGACCAAATATGGCCACCAATAGTAACAAGATATGATGGCAACAGATCTCTGCACCCGAGTGTGCCCAGCCACACAAAGCAATGAATCCTCTTATGAAGAGCAGGTCAGACATAGATCTTGCCAGGAGAGAGCTGCCATAGGTCCACAGGAGCTGCAGCAACAAGGAGCCGATTCTACCCCAACAACATCAGAGGCACAAGAGAGGGAATCAGCTTTGATGTTCTTCTCAGCTGGACGGAAGTGAATCAGGAAGTTGAATCGTGAGAAAAAGAGGGACCAGCAAGCCTGACGAGGATTGAGACGCTGAACAGTCTGGAGATACAGGAGATTCTTGGGGTCAGTGTAGATATAGACCGGATAATGGGCTCCTTCCAGAAGATTGCGCCATTCCTCCAAAGCAAACTTTAGGGCCAAAAGTTCCCGATCACCAATGGTATAATTGCAAAAAGTTCAGTGATGAGAGGCAAAGGGTAGCAGTTTTTCACCGTGACTTGAGACCGCGTTAATCGATGCATGGACAGAGGGAAACATCCTTCATGGCCACAAAGAAGAATCCAGGGGAAGACGACTTGCAGATGAATCCCTTCTGCAATTTCTCCTTGTTGTAGGCTGACATAGCCACGGTCTCAGGCACAGATAATGGGTATACCCAACCTTGTGAAGATGTACCTGGCAGCAGGTCTATGGGACAGTCATAGGGGCGGTGCGGTGGCAGAATCTCTGCTTGCTTATCAGAGAAGACAGCTGCAAAATCCTTATAAGCAGCGGGAAGGCCTGCCAGCTGCTTGGGAGAGTCCACAGAAGACATTATGGACACCGAGTGAAGAGCCATGAGACAGCGGGAATGGAACTCCGGTCCCCAGCAAAGGATTTCCCCAGTCTTCCATTTGAGCACTGGAGCGTTCCTACAGGATAATCGCAGAGGGCTTGAAATACAGCTTACTCTCAGGCATGGAAGCACAAAGATCCGGCAGGGGACACAGGAAGGGCCTGGAATTTATCAGGGCAGGCAACTGGCCTGCGGCAATTATTGCTGCACTGGGCCTTTAAATTTTACAAAGCCGACACGCGCACACTCTAGGATACGGGAGCGCGCGCGCGCGCCGGAGTGCGGGCATCGATGGGATCGCCTCTGGAGTCAGGACAGGTGAGCTACACGCTGGGGCACACGGAGGTACACGGGTGCACCTGCGACCTGGGATATGGGTTGCAGGGACACCCGTGACACCCTGCTCTATCATGCTAAAATCTGCATAGCCAATGGAGATCAAGCCTGGTTCTTTGACACTCCTGAAGAGGTCTCACTGTGGCTGGATGCTAGAGGTTGCTCTCCTTGCTACTCCCCTCCAAGAGAATGATGCTATTCTGGCTGACTGAGCCACTACAGTGCCATGTAATGCTGGCCTTGTGTGGGAATTTGCATCCTTTCTTTTTGTGTCCTCCTTTCCCTTTGGAGCTTAAAATAACATATCCTTTCCCACTTATTTGATTGTATTTTGTTTGTCATTTACAGGTAGGGAACTTGTTAGTCTCGGCAGACCTGAGCGGGGAGCGACACATGCAAGATATCGGCCATATGATCTACGTGGATCGCGGCACAGTGCATCATCGTCAGACAGTCCAGATAGAGGATGGCGACTCGGACGGGTAATTAAATGTGCCCCATGTGCTTAGAGGAGACGCACCTGGAGGGCAATCGGTTATGTTGTCCTGGATGGGCTGGGCTTATCATTCTGTGTTTTCCAATGCTAGAGGGGTCTCTATATTTATACATAGGAGGGGTACTTTTACCCCCGTCAGATGTGGTCATTGATCCAGATGGCTGACACGTTATTATACACACACTTTTCCATGGAGCCCCGCTTATCCTAGCCAGTGTTTATGTTCCTACACCCCTCAGGTGCGATCTCCTTCATCCTATTCTTGACTTTATACTAACTCATACAGGAATCCCTGTATGAGTAAACTGTTTGTGAGAGATCCTCAGATATATATTGAGTAGCGGGGCAGGCTCCTGCCCCATTCTCTCCCACTGCTTTCCATGTCTTTTCGGGGAGTTTGGGGTTGGATGATGTGTGGCCCCGACTACACCCAGATGACCCACATTTATCAAAAATGTTGAATGTGCAGAGTGCGCCACATTAATCAAAACTTCATTAATCTGGTGCACCCTACAGTGCTCTGAAAGTGTGCACCTTTTTTGTGCTCTTTGCTCATGCTGCAGAATTGTGGCCCAGACAGAATCGTGGTAATAAATAATAAATGTGGAGTAATAAGTAATAAATGTGGAGCAAACTCCGACCAAGCACTAACACACCCCTTAATGTGCACATTTTTTCTGTCTTGTCGGACACAGGGCAGCTGCGACAAAAAAAAATGGCACAGACACTTTATAAATACATATGCAAAGTCAGACAAAAAAAAATGGTGCAAACACTTTAATAAATGTGGCCCAATGTCTAGTATTGATAAGTGCCTTGCTGATCATCTAGCCCTTCCTTTGATTAGTGCTAACTCTTACCTTTCCCATTCAGTATCTGACCATGCCGTTACATGTAGTGCTATGCCCCACTTGGAGGCTCAACCACTTTTGACTTACTATTCTGCCCCCTCCTCCACATATTTTTCCAGAACATGGTCCTCTTCTTTCTGCTTGCATCATGCCGAACATGTTCTGGACCGTTGAGACTCACAATATGGTACTAGCTGCACTACTAATGGCAGCAAGCCCAGCCACAAGCAAACCAAAAAAAAGGAAAATAAAACGTTATTGTAGCCCTAAGAAGGGCTGCTGGGTTCTTGTAGAATCACTCCTGCCTAACACTATTCTAATAGAACACCCTAACGCTTTCCCTGACCAGCAGCAGCTCTCTCCCTAGCGGCATCCAGACAGAGAATGATCCGAGCAGCGCGGGCAGGGGCTAGTCTATTCCAGGGTCACCTGATCTGGCCAGCCAACCACTGCTATCGACGTGTAAGGGTACCACGTCATGCTGGGTGGAGTGCAGAGTCTCCTGGCTTGTGATTGGCTCTGTTTCTGGCCGCCAAAAGCAAAACGATGGGAGATGCCATTTTCTCGAGCTGGCGAAATACTCGTCCGAGCAACGAGCAGTTTCGAGTACGCTAATGCACGAACGAGCATCAAGCTCGGACGAGTATGTTCGCTCATCTCTACCTTTGGAGCTTAAAATAACATATCCTTTCCCACTTATTTGATTGTATTTTGTTTGTCATTTAGAGGTAGGGAACTCGTTAGTCTCGGTCATGCTGACGCCCAGTCCTGTTTTTGTTCTCTCTCTGGTTGGAGTTTGGCGGGGAGGTGGGTGGGTTGTTTATGTCCATGTTATTCTGGTATTCCACTCCTGTTTTGCACCTGTAATCTCCCTAGCATCGCTGCACCTTACCCTGGGTTTCCACTACAAATATAACTCGTAATTTGTAAGGGGAATTAATGAGTGATGCAGTTGAGAATTAGAAGCAGTTTTGATATCATGGGGCTCATTTACTAAGGGTGCGTTCACACGTTGCAGTTAAAACTGCATTGCAATCAGCTTTGAGGTGGTTTTAGGTGCAGTTTTGTCAATTTCACAGGTTAAAGACATGAACTGAACGGGTGAATTTGATTTTGCAGGAGAAAGCTGTTCCACAAATTTCATTCACCTGTTGATTTGATGTCTTTCACTTGTTAAAATAAGTAATACCACCTAAAACCAACCCAAACCTAATTGCGATGCAGTTTTAACTGCAACGTGTGAACGCACCCTAAGGGTCCGGGGACCGCATTCTCGTTGGGTATTCCGATGATTTCCGATTTGCCGGATTTTGCTGCATTGGCACCAGCTTTCAAGCGACACAAATCGAGGGGGGGACTCGGACGATCCGACTGATTCGGACTAAGCGCTGGTCTTTAATTGTGTTGCAAGACATGCACTTACATACACAGGGAAGAAGAAGATGAACTCCGGCAGACCTGAGTGGGGAGCGACACATGCAGGATATCGGCCATATGATCTACGTGGATCGCGGCACAGTGCATCATCGTCAGACAGTCCAGATAGAGGATGGCGACTCGGATGGGTAATTAAATGTGCCCCATGTGCTTAGAGGAGACGCACCTGGAAGGCAATCGGTTATGTTGGCCTGGATGGGCTGGGCTTATCATTCTGTGTTTTCCAATGCTAGAGGGGTCTCTATATTTACACATAGGAGGGTTACTTTTACCCCCGTCAGATGTGGTCATTGATCCAGATGGCTGACACGTTATTATACACACACTTTTCCATGGAGCCCCGCTTATCCTAGCCAGTGTTTATGTTCCTTCACCCCTAAGGTGCGATCTCCTTCATCCTATTCTTGACTTTATACTAACTCATACAGGAATCCTTGTATGAGTAAACTGTTTGTGAGAGATCCTCAGATATATATTGAGTAGCGGGGCAGGCTCCTGCCCCATCCTCTCCCACTGCTTTCCATGTCTTTTCGGGGAGTTTGGGGTTGGATGATGTGTGGCCCCGACTACACCCAGATGACCCACATTTATTGAATGTGCAGAGTGCGCCACATTAATCAAAACTTCATTAATCTGGTGCACCCTACAGTGCTCTGAAAGTGTTCACCTTTTTTGTGCTCTTCGCTCATGCTGCAGAATTGTGGCCCAGACAGAATCGTGGTAATAAATAATAAATGTGGAGTAATAAGTAATAAATGTGGAGCAAACTCCAACCAAGCACTAACACACCCCTTAATGTGCACATTTTTTCTGTCTTGTCGGACACAGTGCAGCTGCGACAAAAAAAACTGGCACAGACACTTTATAAATACATATGCAAAGTCAGACAAAAAAACGGTGCAAACACTTTAATAAATGTGGCCCAATGTCTAGTATTTATAAGTGCCTTGCTGATCATCTAGCCCTTCCTTTGATTAGTGCTACCTCTTACCTTTCCCATTCAGTATCTGACCATGCCCTGTTACATGTAGTGCTATGCCCCACTTGGAGGCTCAAACACTTTTGACTTACTATTCTGCCCCCTCCTCCACATATTTTTCTAGAATATGGTCATCTTCTTTCTGCTTGCATCATGCCGAACATGTTCTGGACCGTTGAGATGCTTTAAAGGCCTTTGTCAGGGGAACTATATAACAATTGGAGTGGTGTGCAGTGGACCTGTTCCACTATTATGACTGACAAAACTAAACAAGCATTGTTCTTCTCCAGCAGAGCTACTTTGAGTATGAAGACTGCTGTGGGACGTTGCTCGCTCACTTTGCGAGGGTGGACTCTGCCCCTGCCATTGTTACAGAAGTCTGTGGCCCAAGCAATGCTACTGTTCTACTTCATAACTCTGGGGAGGTTGCAGATGCCTTTTGGGACTTCTACACCTCCTTGTACTCCTCCACATACACGATGAGCACCCGGTAGACTGACGACTACAATGGATCCCTTCCTTCCCTCTCCTAAGAGGATGGCACAGCCTTGGCAGCCTCAATCACTGAACAGGAGGCTACTGCGACTTTGCCCAATGGTAAGTCCCCTGGTACTGACGGCCTACCAGCTGAATTGTATAACAGCACACTGATGTCCTGGCCCCATTGCTGTGTATACTGTACATGGAGGCGTTTGAGGCATGTTTTTTGCCTAGCTCCATGAATGAAGCATGCATTGCAGTTATTACCAAACCAGGAAAGAACCCAATGCATTGTGGATCTTATAGGCCTGCTCCAGGTGAATGTTAAAATCCTATTTAAGGTCCAGGCATGCAGAGTTCACTCCATCCTCCTGTCAATTATTGGCCCTGATCAAAATGGCTTTATGCCAGGAAAGTCTACGGCTCTTCCTGAACCTTCAGGTGGCAATGTTGGGTTGGAGATCTTGGTCTCTCTGGATGCAGCCAAGACCTTTGACTCAGGGAAGTGGTCATGTCTGTGGTTGGTACTAGGGAGGTTTAGTTTCCCCAGAGACTTTATAGCTTAGGTCCATCTATTGTACAACTCCCCTGTGGCCTTTGTTCTGGTCAATAGATTTCCTTCCAAGCAGTTTTTACTGGCTAGGGAAACCCACCAGGGCGGCATCCCTCCTCTATGGTATTTGCCGTAAAGCCACTGGCTACTATGTGCTCCATCATAGATTACTAAATACTGAATGTGTTCCTGTTAATAATACACCAATACACTCTCCCTTTCTGCCCATTTGAATCAGGTCAAGATGATTCCCAAAATCTGTACATTTTGTTTCAGTCCCCAGTTTATATACCATGTCACTTTTTTCAAAAATTGCATAGTTGTGAAACCCAATTCTGGGGGAGGCTAGGCAAAGATAACCACCCACTTGCTGTTCCGTTTCTGGGAGGAATGGAAATGGATGAGGAAGGGATTTAAGGGAAGCAATTCTATATAACATAACGGTCAATGTTATTTAGGTGTAAAAAGGCATCTAGACCCTTCTTGAAACTCTCTGCTGTTCCTACTGTGACCAGCGCCTGAGGCAGGCTATTCCACAGATTAACAGTTCTCATAGTAAAAAATCCTTCCAAAGAAAGCAGCAGAGAATGCTGCTTCAATGACTTGTCATCCAGGAGCTAAGGTTTATCATTCTCCTGGTACCAGCAGAGATTTTTCTATTTTTGACAAATCCTAGCTCATCAGAATCTATTAGATAGTTTATGTGATTCTAAAAAAAATTGTCTGCATAAATTCACTATTTAAAGAGGACCTGTCAACCTAAAAAAACCCACTCTAGGAGCTGCTTACTAAAGTAAGTAGCTCCTAGTGCTACTCCAGTATTAGCAGTGTTAAACTGCTAGCTTTATTGAACCTTCCAATAAAGCTAGTGACCACTGCACTGCCATACCCTCAGAATGCCAGGCTTACAGTGGTACAGAGTATTCATGAGGGGGCAGTACAAGGAGGCAGTGACTGGCGCATGAAGCCTGGCAGTCACAGCCGGCCTATGGTGTGGGAGGGGCAGTCCAGGGAAGAAGCAGAAGGGAGGGACGTGCCTCAGACCGCCTCCTCATTCATGCGCTGGACCATTGTAAGCTGTCCGTTATTCTGAGGGTATGGCAGTGAATTGTTTGCTAGTTTTATCGGAAGGTTTAACACTGCTAATAATGGGGTAGCACTAGGAGCTGCTTACTTTATTAAGCAGCTCCTAGAGCAGTGATGGCGAACCTTTAAGAGACCGAGTGCCCAAACTGCAAACCACAGCCGATGTTTCTATTGCAAGGTGCCAACACAGCAATTTAGCCCAATAGTGTCACAATACCACTATACAAGAGACAAATAACACTTTGACGCCACCATTACAACCACATATATAGCATAATTCTGGTTATAAAGACCACTATAGAAAGGCCAACATTACCAATAATAACACTATACTAGAAGCTAATATAGTGATGAATACTGTATTACCGTCATATACTGATTAATATTACCCCCATACAGTGACAGTTAAGTTATCCTGCTTATGGACCAAATATTCCCATCTTAACCCCTTTTTTGTTTTTGTGATTTCATTTTTCACTCCCCACTTTCAAAAATCTAACTTTATTATTCCATGTAAAGAGCTTTGTGGGGGTTTATTTTCTGCATAATGCAGTGAAATTGGTGAAAAAACGCTATTGTGCCATTTTCTTGTGGGCTTGGATTTTACAGCTTTCACTGTGCACCACAAATGACGTCTCATATATTCTTTAGGTCAGTGCGGTCACGGGGATACTAAACTTATTTATGTTTTATAATATTTTCATACATTTACAAAAATGAAACCACCTGTACAAAAAAAATAAATAAAAATATTTTGCCATTTTTGGCGCTAACTTTTTCATACTTCAGTGTACGGAACTATGTGTAGTGTAATTATTTCCAAGATGACCTGATGTTGGCGCTATTTTCAGTTAGGGGGTTAAAGGTTTAGGGAATCCAATTTGGCAGGGGATCTGTAGGGCCAAGTGGTGGTTGTTGTGGGGTGGAAGGTGTGGGCACAGGTGGATTTGGGATCACACATGTCTGTGGCCACATATATACTTGCCTTATCACATGCAACGTGCAGCCAGTGAGGCAGCATAGCACCCGGCCACATTGCGCATGCGCTGCCTGCAGTGGAGCTATGCTGGTTTCATTGGCCGATGCAAGTGATGAGCGCTTCAGCCCCAGACCAGTATATATGTGGCAACAGACAGCTGTAATAATGGGCGATTTGGGACACTAAATCACAGTTATCTTTAGTTGGTTTAGTGTCCCAAAGCCACCTGACAGAACCTCTGAAGGCATTTGCACTGAAATGCTAATGTGAAAAGCACACACAGCAGCCCCAGTAGCTCCTGACCTCTTATCTTCTTCTCTGATGCTCCAGGCTTCCTTCTGTGGACTCTTGTTCTGTTGTACTTATCTTCGAGGCTAAAGCTGAGGAGGAGGGGGCGGGTACTGATCGGCTGCTACTGTCTCACTAAGGCATCACTAGTGAGAGCAGAGACGATCAGCTTCAGGCTGCAATGGATCGATAATGGCCGGAGCTCCAACTTCGATGAGACTGGGGAGATGGTACACTTGCCTGCAGAGTTCACCACCACTGTCCTAAAGTGTTTTTTTTTTAGGGTGACAGGTCCTCTTTAATAGTGATACAGGTCTGTAATTTTATAAGTGGGATGGGTCTTTACCCAGTTCCGTAATCATAAATATAGTAGCTTGTAACATTTCAGCTGGAAGTAACTAGAATTAACCCCTTAAGAACACAGCCTTTTCTCATTTTTAAAATTTCCATTTCTTTTTTCCTCACCTTCAAAAGTCCAAAATTTTTGTTTTTCTATAAACAGAAGTTTACGAGGGTCTGTGGCCTGCGGAAAAAATTGTCCTTCTTAATGACGGTATTTAATATTTTATACTTTGTACTGGGAAGCTGGAAAAATATTCCAAATGCAGTTAAATTGATGAAAAACACATTTGTGCCATTTTCTTGTGGGCTCTGTTTTTACATCTTTTATTGTGTGCTACAAATGACACCTCTCCTTTATGCTTTGCATTGGTATGATCACAAGGATACAAAAGTTACATAGGAAAGTTTATGCTTTGACATATTTTGGAGTCCGCAACTTTTTCATACTTCAGTGTATATGGAAGGTGTCTTTTTTTGTTTGGCAAGATGATGTTTTCAAAGTTACTATATTGGGGACTGTATGAAGTTTTGATCACTTTTAATTCCAAATTTAGCATTTTAGACATTTGGGCTCTATTTTCCATTACGGGGTTCACTGCTGGGAATAACCATTTCAATATTTTTGATTGTTCTGTACTTTTGGGATGCTGGAATACCTAACATGTTTATGATTTTATTTTTTATATGTTCTCGGAAAACAGGCATGTTTAAAGAGAGGCAACTTTATTTTATACAGGCAGTCCCCAGGTTACGTACAAGATAGGGTCCGGAGGTTTGTTCTTAAGTTGAATTTGTATGTAAGTCAAAACTGTATATTTTATAATTGTAGATCCAGACAAAAAACATTTTTGGCCCCAGTGACAATTGGAGTTTAAACATTTTTTGCTGTAATGGGACCAAGGATTATCAATAAAGCTTCATTACAGACACTTTACAGCTGATTATTGCAATCTGGGACTATAGTAAAGCTTTCAGAAAGCTTCACCAGAGGTCAGAGGGGTCTGTCTGTAACTATGGGTTGTCTGTAAGTCGGGTGTCCTTAAGTAGGGGACCGCCTGTACTCACCATGGTGAGCATGGCTGACCTTAAAGGGAACCTGTCACCAGGGACCTCATTTTTCACTAAAGACAGATTGTAAAAGCCCATGACACCTGCAGTGCAAATCTGCCTTTCTGCCTTTTCTATGCATTTGCATTACAATATAATTGTGTGTTATAACTTACACTTGCATCCTGACAAAATCCTGGTGTAGTCACAGGGGCTGGACTTTGGTTTGCATGTATTTCAAAAAACAACATGTGACCTGTTTGAGCTGCAGGCTGTCTCCATCTTTGTGCTCCTGTACAGCTTGTCCCTCCCACACTGATGTCAGACTGACCAGGCTGTGACCTCTGAGAAGAAGCAGGAGGGAGGAGCTAGACAGGAGCACAAAGGTGGGGACCAAGCTCTGAGGAGTAACACAGACAAGGCACATGTTGTTTTTTGAAATGCATCCAAACCAAAGTCCAGCCCCTGTGACTACCCCAGGATTTTGTCAGGGAGCAAGAGTAAGTTATAACACACAATTATATTGTAATGCAAATGCTTAGAAAAGGCAGAAAGGCATTTTTGTACTGCAGGTTTCAAGGGCTTTTACAATCTGTCTTTAGTGAAAATTAGCTCCCTGGTGACAGGTTCCCTTTAAAGCATAACTGTCATTTGAGAAAATTTGAGTGTGTAGGATGTGGTGAACATTTTTCTAACATATACTTCATTAACAAATGATGCTTGGTTTGTGAATAGATTTATTAAAAAAAACCCAAAACATTAAGCTCCTTCTTCCCATATGGATGCGTATTTCAGCCTGTGCAGCTTGTGTCTATGGAGGCTGCATGAGCTCACATCAAATCTCCCTGCATTCGGTTACACGGTTCTGAGAAGTGAAGATTAACCCCTTCACTTTCAGCTTGACCTTTAAAAATTCTGCTGATAGCATACTAGTCAGGGAGAAAGGATTAACACGCACAGCTGTGTAACAAACCGGAGAGGAGGACCATTCTTCAATGCTGTAGACAGATTTGCCATTGCAACGTTTTTACAAGGTGTTGTTTTTTCCACTTAAAATTGCAAACGCCTAAATATAGGAAACTGACTACTTATAACAATCATTTCACCTAATTTTTGGGGTTTTGTTTCACAGCTAGAACTGGTGTTTTTTTTACACTTGTAGGTACAAAATAATATTGCATAACAAGGACTGTATTGTCTTCTTAGGCAGCTAAGGTGTCGTTTGGATGATTATAAACTCCATGGGGTGAACAAAATAGTGTATTTTATTACACATTTTATGTGTTTTTACATGTAATGTGCTGTTTTTTCTTTTTTAATCTTAAATGGTATTTCTGCACTAGGGATCTTCACTTCACATTTCAAGTCCTAGAGTATAATGGAAAATTACCCCCTACACCAGTGATGGCGCCCAGGCCATCACCAGAGAGGACTCCAGGTATCTTTCTGCAGTCCCAGAGAGCCCAGGACTTGTTATGCACAGAGCTATTTTAAAGTGACAGCTCTACCTGGGACTACTGGATTTATCATTGTAGCTCCTGCTCCGGCCATGACATTTCTTTCTGTCTAGGCACCTTGCAATAAACGAAGTCATGTTGTCAACCCATTTAAATAACCACGATGTCTGTATAAAAAAATCTTAAGAAGTTGCCAAACCATAAATTAGATTTAAACAGGTGCAATGGTAATACATATATGTAAAAAAGAAAAAAAAAAAACTCAACAGATTGAAATCAAACATGGAAAGTTTAATTGTATACATGCGCACTGTAATACAGAAATGAATAAGTGACCTGTAAATGTTACATGAAAGATACAGTAAGCACTAGGTTTATAAATGAATCGCAATATAGTTTGTACATCTGAAAATGCGCAAGTATGTGGTTAAAGCAAGTCAAAGTGTGGCTCCTGTCGCAGACGGCCGGTTTGGAGTCATGGTGTGAAAAGTATCTTACTTTTATAAATTCGGTAGGTTCAGCTACAATGCAAAATGATAAATAGCACATTACTGAAGTTTAAATCGGTCAAGGTGCCACACACATTTCGTCACCGTTCAAGACAGCTGAAGAAAACAGTAGTTGGATTAAGCTGTGGACCCTTCCCTTGTTCATTCAAACCACTTATAAACTTCTCTAATGCTCCATCACTATTACCTTGTGTTCTGTATATAATATTGCAAGGGAACACTAAATCAGAGATGGCAAAGGGCAAACATCCTCCTTAGTATGCGCCATGAAAGGCAATAGCTTAGGAGATAACATACAAATGCCCAATCGCCTTGATTTCACCTCTGCAGACCATATGAAAAGAAACACCAACATTTTTTAATAAAAAAAAAAAAAAAAAAGCTTGATTGCCATATCTTTACGTGAACCAGTGTTTTTGGATAGCAAAAGCTATATACACAACGGGGGAAGGAAAAATAAAAAAGGGACCAAACCTTTTGGTGCCTGTAGCAACCCTATGCATTACTTGAATTACTTGTTGAAAATGCAATAGTGACTGTATATGTTTGAGAGACACCGTTTAACAGTCGTTCTATATAAAAAAAACACCCAATCTATTAGCAACCACCCAAACAGTTATAGACGACGCTGATAGCCAGACATTTGTGCTGCTCTTAGATAATCATTGTAAGCGGCATACTGAGGGTACTCAGACTGCGTTTCAGTTGTGCGCCGAAATTCCATTTGAGTCTTTGGCGGCGATCGGCGGAACGGATCCTGCTGCTTCTGTGTTAAACGGCGATAATCGGATAGGTCGGTGTAACGGCGATCAGTAGAGAGCCTACGGTCGAAACAAAAGGAGTTTTTAATGGTTTACAATAAGTAATAAAGTGTAAACGACACAAGTAAAAACGCAAAGATATCATTTTTACTGAACATTAAATACAGGAATGAAAACGTCAGTGTTAAAAAGCCATGTTACTTCAAAGAGTGGTGTCTGCATTGACTGGCAAAGGCCCTAGCAGCAAGTATGTAGCTGTCCACCTCCAGTTTAGACCAGAGTGCAGCAGCTACGCCGACACTGCTGCACTCAGATGAACAGCAGGGATATCAGAGGACGTAATACAAATATGCCAAAATTTAAGTGCCAGTTTCTAAAAGTAACAGTACAGTGGATGAGCTAATTTCATGTATGTTTTGCTCCCTGACCTGCTTCATCACCTACTATGATCCTGCCACATAGTTACATGTATGTTCATACTTGCACATCCCCAATTGTGTCCGCGATGTTAATACCTCATCACTTCAGCAAACGGAATTTGTGGATCAGGGGAGACAAAGCATAACTTTGTCTATATAGGGGATTTGGTTTAAGAAAAACCGAGCTTCAACAACAACAACTTTGTATTATTGTATTAAACACTAAATATTGGTCCTAAAAGGTGGACATATACTTTAACACTGGTGCGACGAATAACTGTATGAAGGGTTTATTAAATAAAGGGGGAAAGTGTGTTACGTTTACTGTCTCAGCAGAAGCAAACAGTTTGAAAACATGTATATGTCCCCATTCCAAACAGATCCCAAAGTGCATAAAGTTACGTATGTAACTCACCAGAGGGTGCCCCCAGTATTACCTAACACTACAGACTGGTTTAACTCTTTAATAAGAGATGTGATAAATCAGTCATTGTAACCAGTGATACATCTGCACTTGATTACTATACCCTAAATGAAAGATTGGGGCTAAAAGTCAGCTCTAAAAGCTGAAATAGTTAATAATCATCTACATGTTGAAGACGCAAAGCTTACTGCCTTATATATTAGGAAATGTTTGAAAATCAGTGTCTGGGAAACTTGGTCCATGTTTATTGGCCAGCCAACAAACACATGGTTTGAGTATGCCACTGGCTACAAAAAAAGGGCAAACTGTTCGGGAATGTTTGAATACTTAAAAGGGAACCAGTCTGGCTCTTGAAGCCCACCAAAGGTCCTACTTCATTAATGTAGATAACATTGAAATGAGTCAGCATCTCCTGTGAATTATAACATTAACCCACCCAATCTGCATTGAAACGCTGCAAATTGAGTTAGCCGGGTGTTCCTGAGCTCACCTGAGTAAGGCTGCAACACCCCCTTCCTTCTACAATGTAGAGTCCGGGGGAGGGGGTCAGGAAGAGTTGGGCCATTTAATTCACAGGAGCCGCTGACTCATTTTAATATCATCATGTAGAGCAACTCACTACGGGAAATGAGGTAGGACCTTTGCTTTATGGGCTAGATGTGCCCGACGTGTTCACTTTAAAAGAAGGGGGGACATTTTGGAAATGTAATAAGGAAGGCTTGTACTCTGACTTCTGACAAATACGAGGAAAGAGGGGGAGGGGTCTGCTGAGGCTACTGGAAAATTGTGGACTCGATTTTAATGTAAATTGCACATATGAAACTTTATCCTAAACTTTGGACCCGTCTGCTAATATGGTAAAGATTTGAGAACACATTTGTGATACACAAGACATAAATTGGTTGGTGGTTTTAGCAGAGCTTTGCTAATTTAGTCAAAGATGGGCACATACAGCTTTTAGCTACTTACCTTTTATACGCATCTGTGGTTTTCTTGAAGGCATCAGAAGAAGAGCTTCGCGGCGGTGAAAGACAAGTGCGCTCATACATGAGCGTATCACTTGCAGTGGATAGGGATGAATAACCAGGCTGAGCTCCGATGCCTGACATCTGGGATGTATCATAGGTGGAACTCGGCTGACGATATGCAGTACTCAGTGCAGTTGACGGCGCATAGGGATTAGTCGTAGAAATTGATCCATAAGGGTTGGCTGCTGCCTGAGCGTTGTAGGACGACGCCACTGAGGGAATCTGTGCAGCATATCCGGAAGTTAGAGTGGTTCCTTGTGGCCGATAAGCCGCAGATGCCTGGGCATTATACAAAGATGCTTCTACGCCGTATGCAGAGGGCTGGCTCTCATATCCAGCCTGATTTCCAGTGGTGGTGGTAGGGGCCCGGCTAGCATAGGCAGAAGGCAGCGCAGATGTCTGGCTGCTAAAAGCAGACGAAAGTGAGGGAGTTGTCTGGACCCCATATGCGGATGACAACGAACTATAGTCTGATGTTGGAGAACGATATTTTGATGCCAGTGCAGCAGCGGTCATTGTGCCCTCATAGTATGATCTTGTGGGTGACCTCCGCAGGGGACTCCTGTCTCGCGAGTAGTACACTGGGGAAGGTGGACGCACTCTGCTGTCATAGGCATCATAACGCGAAGAGTCCCCACCATATCGCTCATACTGCGATTTGAGTGCATAGGATGCATACGCTGCTTCAGTTGCTCTCCTGCGGTTGTACGCCTCAGAACGGCTCTGTGGTGCGTCTCTGTATTCATGAGACCTACGTGAACGACTGCTATGAGAACTACCATTACTGCTCATAGGCCTATGAGCCTTATTGGACATCTCCACATTAATCCGTTTGCCTCTTATCTCTCTGCCATTGAGCTTGTCGATAGCTTCCCTAGCATCGCTTTCTCTTTCCATGTGAACGAACGCATAGTCTGATGAAGTAGCATACAAGAAGAGGGAAAAAAAATATATGTTATTCATCGTTCAGAATTTGTTATATACCTACACGGTAAGGTTTTCAAATGTATATCAAGTCAATAAGCTGAAAGCCATTCATAAAAATCAAATAGAGGGCACACTATACTGGTTATTCCAGAATAAGAGCTTAATGTGAACAAATCTCTAAGCATCAAATTAGCCAATATGTCAAGATTATGCAAAGGAAATCTACCATCAAGCATGATAAACCATAGACACTTACTCATTGACCCACTGTGGTAATGTTATATTTGTTATGTACAGCCTCCTTCCATCTAAAATAAACTTTAATAATTATTCTACTGAGCCTGAAGGGCTCTGGGTAGGGGAGGTCACAAGAGCCCTTCAGTGCTGTAGATTAATAGGATACAATGAACAGAACAGGTCTTCCCTACACCCGCACTTCCTGCTGCTGCTAGATTACACAGGCAGAGGGAGAAAGCAGTGGGTTGGGCGAGACAGGTTCTGTTCATTGTAACAACCTGTGAATCTCCAGCACTGTGGGTCTCAGGTAAAGCCCCACAGAGCCATTCAGGCAGATTAGCATAATTGTAAATGTTTTTAGAAGGAAGCAAGCCATGGATAACAAATATAAGAAGATTGGGGGTAAGGAGATGGGGATAAGAAGATGCCTGGGTAAGTGTACCTGGTTTATCATGCTTGATTTTTGGTGGTAGATTTTCCTCAATTTCTTCTACCTACTAAAGTGGGCAATGACTTTTCAACTAATTTAAAAAAAAAAAAGCTAATAAATCTTGTAAGAGCGAAGTGCTTCTTTGTCCACTTTGGTTTTTATCATTCTCGGACCTTCCTACCTAACCAGCATTGCGACATGATACTTCTTACGAATTCTCCCTTTATAACAACCTGCCGCATATGAATGTCTTGGCCAGCTGTTGCAGATAGAAATTGTCTGACTGTAACTATTAAGATTTGCTATGCAACAATATTACTGGGAAACTTTCTTTAGAACCATGTTATTTTTCCACCTAGAAGTTATAAAGTTAATCGCTAACTAGGTGTTACCAGTTTGGCATGTGTCCCTGTACAAGAAGTTATATGCAGGTTGTGGGCACTATATAGGATCTGTCTAGGACTTTCTTTATACAAAAATATTTAATTTTTGTTAATCGTAAAACATACAATACATATAATAACCAAAGAAATATAACGTACTCAATATGGTATATTGAAAGATAATATTCTTGTAAATGGTCTATAGCAAGGTTGGATCCAATGTTGTGGTTTATTCCCCAAGTCTTAAGTATCACAATAATTGTCTTTGGATCGTTCTTTGATGCTGATGCCATTGTGGAACGCAGAGCGGGAGTGACCAAAACAAATCCCTAGCGCACTGTCGGCGTTCTCCCAGCACAACAAGACGGAAAAATGGATACAAGAGAATGTTGTGACAGAGCAAGTTATAGCTCAGAAGAGGTCCGTTTGTAACTAGGGGTCATATGTAAGTCGAGTGTTCTTAAGTAGGGGACCGCCTGTATATCTATTTTTACCCTTTTTATATTTTTTCATACATATAAATTGTTTATTTTTCCTTTTTCAATCCACAGACAATTATTGTAGACAACACTGGATCCATCCTTGCTATAGAGCATTTACAAGAATATTATCTTTCAATATACCACATTGAGTATGTTATTTCTTTGGTTATATGTATTGTTGTATGTTTTACAATTAACAAAATGAAAACATTTTTTATATAAAGAAAGTCAGACAGATCCTATATAGTGCCCACAATCTGCATACAACTTCTTCACAGTTTTTTTTCCTTTTGTGGTGTAAAGGTTTTTGTGGTAGTTCATAGGACTGGGAAGATACAAATTGATAAGTGCCACTATAAAGATCTTATTACTTTGACTAAAATGTGTCCCTGGACAACATGAAACATACAGCATTGAATGAAAGCATAAAAAAGGATAACATGGCTATGATGTGACCAAACTGATGATTCAATGTTTACCATCTACCCATGCATTAAAATTGTTGGCAGCACTGTGAATTTAAAAATACCTATATTATTCCTGTCCATGTGGTTTCAGCTAAATTACCATTTTAGCCTGCATAAAAACGTACGTATGCCTGGGGACGCAGGCTGGAGCGGAGGAGAGGTGAGCACTCCACACTCCTCCCCTCTCCATTGGGATGCACAGCCGTGCACACAGGGAAAGATAGAACATGTTCTAACGCTTCCCCATGTACGGTGCCCGCTATGTGCCGATTGCAATCAATGGGGACGTATACATGTATAATAATGAGGCAGTGTGTGTACCAAGGTCTCGTCCTCAACAACCTGAGAACTGCCATCGCTGGCTGGATCTCAATCCTCAGATAAACAGGAGCTCTGTTTTGTGAGATGTGAAGGGCAACACTGTGAGAAGAGGGAAGCTATGTATGCAGGTATAAGTGGTGCTCCGGTTCCTGAGGACAACACCTTGTTAGCATAAGGGTTAATCTCAGAATATCTTGGAAATGGGATAAGAAACAGATATATAATGGTAATCACAGCACATTTCTCCAAAATATCCTGCCAGCAGATTATAATCCTCGACAGAGGCAGTAGCCTTAACCCCTTTCTGACCAGGCCTTAAAGTCTCGGGGGCATTTTTAGCAAATTTTCATATTTAATGGTCTAAGGGCCATAACTTTTTTTTTTATTATTATTTTTTAGAAACACCTTAAAAAACAATGCAAATAAGTTGTTGTATGTGTATGTCAAGTTCACCTATAACTGGGGCATTTCTAAGGGGTGGGGGTTGATCAGAGATGTCCTGGGTCTGATAACACCCAGCAGCTCTGACCAACCTCTGCAGCACCATCAGCTCCTGCAATCACTGCATAGTGTTACTAGTGCTATGATGTGAAGAAAGGAGAAGGTATAAACTTTCTGTATCAATTCCTCTAGAATTGCTTCTAGATCTCTGCTTGCTTTCCTGCTATTGAAAGCTTCTATGTTTACTTCCAGTGGCTAGAAATCTGTCCATGGCTTGGGATGGACACACAGATGCAGGAGTTATCACAGAGTAATCAGAGACGTGTGTTATAGCGGCTCATCCACTTGCGTGCCCATCACAAGACCAGGGACAGGTTTCTATCCACTGGGAGTAAAGATAGAAGCTATCCATAGAATGACAGCAAGCAGAGATCTAGAAAACCATCTTAATTATTTGCTGAAAGTTGACAACCCCTTTAAACAAGAGCTATTGTTTAGTTTTACACTAAAGGGAACCTGTCATCAGGAATAGGCCTAATAAATCTCTTGGTTATAAAGGGTGAGGCTAGAAATAAAATAATAATACTGTGACCCAACTGTCTGACATATTGACCAACTTGATACCCAGGGATTGTTCCAACTTCATTATAAGGGGAAGATTCATCAGAAGTGTCAAAGCCAAATTATTCTAGTTGCTCATGGCAACCAGAGCTAAGATTTTATTTCCCAAAGCCTTTTCTAAACAAAGCTAAGCCCTGATTTGTTGCCATGAGCAACTAAACTCAAGATTTCTCTCAGACACTAATAAACCTTCCCTTGTGTCACTGTGTAATCTTGTCAGTGAGTATGGAGAGATGCAGGTTACATGCTGGACCGTACACAACATGACCAGTTATTTGGCTAGTACACATGGATGAGATTCCTCAAGCCTGTGACCAACATTTGTCTACACGTAGGATTGGGTGGATGATTGGCAATAAAGTGATCCTTGGTATAAATAAAATCTTATTAAACAATATAAATAACAGATGAAGAACATAAAATGTGGCTGCATAGCGGCCATCGTAACGCGCTTTGGGAAAGGTACCAATACTCAATCAAACTGGTCCCCATCGGTAACGTCTCTGGGAGAGGGGGGGCTCCTGAGGCATTATGCCCGCATGGATGGCACGACGATATTAATATTATCCATACGAGATGCCCACATGAGAACGGCGACAGTCAGACCAGGGATTACGGCACAAGTCTGAATCGGACGCCATTAAACAACGAAGGCTTGATACCGCCAGGTTACTTTCGATACAGCTTGGTAACGTCTTCCACAAGACAACGTTACATGTTCTACTAAACTGATACTATTTAGCATTTTCCATAGTATGCTACAGTTATAGGGCTGTCAGATGTACACAATATAGGATGTACACAGCAGGGCGACATGCTACAGTCATTTAACCCTTCCAGCCCAGCCCTACATTCATGAGAGGAGAAGCAGACGACACCGCGGCGCATAAGGCGACAACAAGGACGACGCCGGAGGATGCAGAGAAAGCATTACACAGCCAGCCGCCATCTTATCTCCCCCGGCGGCCATCTTAGCTTCCTTCCTCCACGGCCGGCCCTGCTATGGCGACATCATTACCTTTCACCACATCGCACTCTATCACCTTCCCATACACCTCGAACATGGTTCGCAGTTCGCAAGCGTCGCAGTCGGTGCCGACGTTGCCAACGAATATCTTCCAGGTGTTCTGAGGACGGGGCTTGGACAGTTCCACGACCATTCTCTTTCCGTGGAGCTCGCGGCCGTTCAGCTCATCGATGGCTTTTACAGCACGGTCCTCCCCGCGCATGTGAACGAAGGCGTACTGCTTCATGACGGCGCAGCTCACCACCGTGCCGAACTTCTCAAACAGGTCGGTCAGCTCCTGCTGCGTTGTCCGGTCGTCCACGTTACCGACGAAGATCTTCATTGTGTCCCTCATTGTAACCTACTTCTTGTAACAAAGATGAAGAAATGAAAGCGATCACAGCTACCAGGCCTAGTGTACACACAAACACAAGAGCCGTGCAGCGAAATCTCCAGAGTACAGTATCGCGATACTAATGCCACACTTCCGGTTTCATACAGCTGCGTCATGAGATGGCTGACTACACCCACAAAGTCTACGTGTAACAGTGTGTAGAATAGCCTTGCAGTTATGGGGCGGGGCTTCCTCGGTTACATAGATACCGGATGCGCTACAGGAAGGGAGGGCGAAGGGCTAGACGGAAGCATCTACAAAGGAATTGCTCCTAGTGGTTCTGCTACATGGGGGAATGGGGCGGAGTCTCTGGGAGAAGGGGGCGTGGAGTTTGCGCTGTAACGTCATGTTGCAGGAAGCAGATAAGAGGTAGCGATGGGAATTCCGACTCTTCTGGGTGAGCTGGCTCATTAGGCTCCGCTCACTAAGAAGAGAGGGCTCTTCTGGCTCCTTATTACATGGATAATAGGGAGCCGCAGGCCTGTCAATAAGTGGAAATGCTAAAAGGGCATTGTCAGAAAGTTTTTGATATAAAAATATATGTCTATAAGGAGTAACTGGTCATTACAAGTGGTGCTTCATTTTTTGGACTTATTTATTTTCTTTATAACATTCCTTTTTTACTCTTTATTTATGCAAATATGGCTAGAGCCATATCCATCAATTTAAAAACCGTACCCAAAAAGATATATATTAAAAACACAACGGGGCACATTTACTTACCCATCCCGTTGACGCGCCGATCCAGAATGTACGACAAGTTTGCGGAGCTGCCGCGATTCACTAAGATCGTGCGCCCGATATCCTGCATGTGTCGCTTCCCCGCTCAGGTCTGCTTGAGTTCACCTTCTTCTTCCCGGTGTATGTGACTGCTGATCTTGCAACACAATTTGATTTTTAAATTCCGCGGTTTGTCTGAATCAGTTCGGTTGTCCGGCGGCCACACCCCCGATTTGTGTCGCATGAAAGCCGGCGCGGATGTGCCACAATCCGATCGCGTGTGTCGAAAACCCGGGGCAATTCAGCGCAAAATGGAAAAATTCTGGAAATCCGACAGAAATTCGTCCGACGGACCCTTAGTAAATGTGCCCCAAAGTGCCCGATTTTAAATGGTTATGCGTTTCGGGAATCTGCTCTTCATCAGACCTCTTCATAAGATCCTAGGTCAATGATGGCAAACCTTCTAGAGACAGAGTTGCCCGACAAGGGCAGCACGATAGCTTAGTGGTTAGCATTACAGCCTTGCAGCGCTGGGGTCCTGGGTTCACGTCCCAGGGTCAACATCAGCAAAGAGTTTGTATGTGTTTGCGTGGGTTTCCTCCAGTTTTCTCCCACACTCCACAACATACTGGTAGGTTGATTAGATTGTGAGCCCCATTGGGGACAGGGACCGATTTGGCAAGCTCTGTGCAGCGCTGAGTAATCTGTGTGCGCTATATTAATAAAGGAATTATTATTATTGTTACTAAGCCAGTTTTCTATGAATGCTCTTGCTTTCTAATAGTCCCACCCAAGGGTCAGGGAGATAACTAAGCTCTCTATGAAGATTCGCCTCCGCAGGCCACCTTTAGGCCTCTTTCACATCTCCATTAGGTCTTCATTTATTTGCATCAGTTACTGTAAAACAGAATAGGTATGGTCAAACACACAGAACAGATACAAGTCTTTCCATTATACCTTGCCTGTGAAGTCACATAAAAGACATGCAACTGTGATCACAATAACTGATCTAAATAAAGACCTAATTTGAACTAGGCCTATTTAACTTAGTTATCCCCTATCCACGAGGAGGGGGGGGGGGTTGTTTTTGATCATGGGAGACCCCCACGGATCATGAGAATGGGGGTATGTTGTATGTTGTAACTCGGATGAATAGAGCAACCAGTCATTAATGCACTGGCTGTTCTATTCGTCTCTATGGCACGGATGGACAGGGCCAGGGCCAGTTTAATGGTCCCAGCAGTGTCGAGCAACTCATTTAGGATGGAACCACCCCGGGACGGCAGACAATGCGGGGCCCCCTTCCACAGCAATATATTGAAAAGATACCACATACTTACAGGTGGTCCCCTACTTAAGGACAACCGACTTACAGACGACCCCTAGTTAAAGACAGACCCCTCTGCCCACTGTGACCTCTAGTGAAGCTGTCTGGATGCTTTACTTTAGTCCCAGACTGCAATAATCAGCTCCTTTCCTTATCTCTATGCTGTGTAAGGGACTTCAGATACACTGCTCACTACAGGAGAAAGAGCAGAAAAAAGGCACAGGGAAACAGTTTTCTTCCTGTCACCACAACTTACATACCCAAACTAACTGCTTTGTTATGTAGGTCTATGCCCTGCCTTTGCTTTTTTTTGTCCGGGTGTTCCTTCTATGCCAAATCTGCGATATAAAAAGATGCAAATTAGGCTGAAGTGCTTTTGCGGGTGTTAGTAGGGCGCCTTAGGGCTCTGGTTGCACATCTTGCTAGAGATTGTTGTGAAGTAGCTAAAGAGTGAAGTTACGCGAGGGCATTGGGAGTAGGAAATGTAGAAGGCATTGTTAGTACTGTGGAGCTGAAGCCTTGATGTGCCCTGATAAGCACCCCAAAAAATTTGGCTTCAAGTGCATATTTCTAAAGTAAAATTATGCCATGGAAGGAGCAGCTGGAAAATATAAACAGAAGTGGTAAGTTTGGACATAGCCCTGCATATCCTAGCAGTATTTTGGATAGTTTAATCATGGCAATCGATTCCCTTCAGTGAAGTTTACTATTGTAACAGGCAAGATTATTCCCCTAGCCCAGACTACACCCGGGCTTAAAGTGGCCTAGCTCATAGCATATTCCACCAGGCCAAAGCATACCCCCTCCCATCAGTAGCATTGCGATATACATAATGTTACTTAATTTTTCTACATTTTATTGGGGATTCAGCTCTGGTAAGTTAAATGAGAAACACATAACCATCACTATAAGGCTTCATTTCCATGTTGAGGTTTTCTGATGTTGTGTGAAGACCAGTGGATGAGAACATATAATGGAGAAGCTGCTCCTCTTAGTTTTTTTTCTCCATCCTTGGTTTGGACATTAGAAAAAGCCTTTCTTTCAAAAACCCATTCACATTGGAATATGTAGACATTTCTACAATTACATTTTATTACAAAAAATGTGAAGATAATTTCTCATAAATGTCATAATTTTCTCTCTTAGGCTGCTGTGACACGTGCTGCTAGCTTACGTTCATAATGCAACGCTAGGGCATGGGGGCGAGGGGCCCTTTCCCCGATCCAGGGGATGGTGACTGATTGCATGGAAAAAGATATGTGATCGGGCCGAGGCCAGCCCCCTGTCAGCTGTATACCACAGCTGACACCACGCTTAAAACACCTGCAATCAGAGCCGGCTTCAGATGAGAGTGTTAACCCCTTTCCAGGGGATCCGAGGCTTAGTCTTCCCTGGACCGCCCCGCCCACTCCATAGGCCGGTGGTGATTGTCAAGCTTCATATTGAGCAGTCATCACCTCCTAGCCCCACCACCTCATGAATATGCTGGACCGCTTTGAGCGTGGTCCGGCATTTCTATTGTACTTTGCAGCATTGTCTGAGGATTCCGATTAAGCTAGCATTTTATCACTGCTAAAAATGGGCTAGCGCTAGTAGCCGCTTACTTTAGTGAATAGCTCAAAGTGACAGGTCCTCTTTAAATTCTCACGTCATGCAAATGAAAATTGTTATGTTGTGTAAAGCTTTTCCAGAGATATCTTCATTTAAAGTGCATAGGAGAAAGTAAAAAACTGACCTGGACGCCAGGCAACCGATGACCATCGGTCACAAAAGGGTTAAAAAAAAGGTGCCCCAAAATAAGACCATTAAAACCAACAACTCTTCTCACAAAAAAATAGCCCTTAACCAGATTTGTCAGCAAAAAAAAGTCATGCATTTGAAAAGATGGTGATGCTAAAATAAACCAGATTTTCACCATACTAGTTTTTATTGATAACTTTCATTTTCTCCACCAACAAAGAGTTAATAAAATCTTACCAATAAGCTATAGATGCCCCAAAATTATGTATCAGAAAAGTGCACCTCATGTGGCAAAAAAAAAAATGCCCTTATGTATCCAAAGAAAACAAATTGCTCTGGATGGCTCCTCCTTCCATTCTATGTCCAGCCGTGCGGCCATACAGCAGTTTACCACCACATACAGGATATCGGCAAACTTGGGAGCAGTTAGGTATTAAACTTTCTGGAGCCTTTTAAAAGTTTAATTTTCCACCCAAAATAATTGTATTGTCCAAAAATATTAAAATTTGTACACCGCAACCATTTTGTTTTAAAACACATAAAGGATTAACATGCTTCTTAAAAGTGCTTTTTCACACTTTGAGGGGTGTGCCGTCGGACGATCCGACGGATTCAGACTGAGCGCAAGATTTAACTTTCAAATTGTGTCGCAATACAATGCAGGATATTGGTTGCATGATCTTAGCGAATCGCGGCACAGTGCTTTATCGTCGGGCAACGCACTTTCGGTGAACTCCTCCGGACGGGCAAGTAAATGTGTCCCAATGTGCTCACTGAACTGTGGCCATGCATAATGCTAGTCAATGGCAGCTGTGAGCAGTTTGTGTGGCAGATTCACTGCCGCCCAAAGGCAGTGTGCAGGAGTTGAGAAAAGGAGAATTATTCTCACCGTTAATTCGGTTTCCATTAGTCCACCATGACGGCCCCAACTGGAGGATGACCCTTGACCTCTGTAGGGACAGGAAGCAGAGAGGTTAATTCTCCCTCCCCCTCATCCACACTCGTGGCTACCAAATAACCACCGGCTGGATGCAACCCATTTATTGTATGTTAGATACAACAGGTTAAATAATAACAATACTAAGACTACTCTGTCTTAAGAAAAAGTCGGAAGGGAAAATATATGGGCCGTCATGGTGGACTAATGAAAACCGAATTAACGGTGAGAATAATTCTCCTTTTCCATGGCGTCCCCCATGACGTCCCCAACTGGAGATGTACCAGATTACCAGTACTTCTAGGGGGGGACAACTGCCTGCAAGACCTTCCTAGGCCTGGTCCCTGGCGCTTTGGACATCTGATCTGTAGTGTCTAGCGAATGGTAATACCAATGGCTAGACCAAGTAGCTGCTTTACAGATATCTACTAGAGAAGCCCCACGTTTTTCAGGCTGCCACCCCACTGGTTGAGTGGACCCTCACAGTCCCTGGAATGTCCATATTTTCGGAATCATATGCCTTTTTGATGGTAGTTCGGATCCAACGGGCAATAGACGCCTTGGAAGCTTTTTTCCCCCTTTTTCTTCCCCGTGTACTGCAGGAGGATGTTGTCGTCCTTTCTCCAAGGTCTAGAGATGTCCAGGTAGTGGAGAAGACATCTCCTCACATCCAGAGTATGCCATGCTGACTCCTTACTGTTCTTTGGGTTCTGGCAAAAAGAAGGTAACACAATTTCTTGATTGCAGTGAAAACTGGAAGATACCTTGGGTGCGAAAGTCTTATCTAGAGTTAGAATTACTCTATCTTCCAGAACTCTAAGATAGGGCTCTCTGAGGGAGAGAGCCTGATTCTCTCCTAGCCGTCTAGCTGAGGTTATGGCTATAAGGAAGGTCAGCTTAAGGGTTAGGCTTCTAAGGCTCTAAAGGCTCAAATGGAGGCCCCATCAGGTGATTCAACACCAGAGACAGATCCCAGTTTGGGATGTTTTGTTTTAAGCGAGGCATTAACCTGGAAGTAGCTTTCACGAACCTCTGGATCCACTTGTGCTCCGCCAGGGAGGTATCAAAGAAAGCACTAAGGTCCAACACCTGGACCTTGAGCGAACTTGTCTTCAGCCCTTTATCAAATCCTGCTTGCAGGAAATCCAGTATCTGCGATATGTTAGGGGACAACTGGTTAGGAGGAACTGAGCCGCAAAAGGACACGAATTTCATCCATATTCTGGAGTAAATTCTGTGGGTGACCACTAGAGATGAGCGAACATGCTCGTCCGAGCTTGATGCTCGGTCGAGCATTAGGGTACTCGAAACTGCCGTTAACTTCGGACGAATACTTCGCCCGCTCGAGAAAATGGCAGCTCCGCCGTTTTGCTTTTTGGCGGCCAGAAACGAGCCAATCACACCAGGAGACTCTGCACTCCACCCAGCATGATGTGGTACCCTTACACGTCGATAGCAGTGGTTGGCTGGCCAGATCAGGTGACCCTGGGATAGACTAGCCGCTGGCCGCGCTGCTCGGATTCATTCTGTCTCGGATGCCGCTAGGAGAGAGCTGCTGCTGGTCAGGAAAGCGTTAGGGTGTTCTTATTAGACTTATGTGGCGGAGTGTGATTCTCAAAGAACCCAACAGCCCTTCTTAGGGCTACAATAAGTTCTACTTTTTTATTTTAATTTGCATCTTTTACCATTTTGTGAGGAATTAGCAGGGGACTTGCTACCGTTGTGTTTTAGCTCTTAGTGGGCACACATATCATAGCAAGACCGAAGTGGAAATTCAGTAGGGGTTGGATTGCTATTGGACAATAACTCAGTGTCATCTCATTGGCATAGTAGTGTGCTTCCTTTGATACTTGGCTAGAAAATAGCCATAGGAGAATACAAACAGCTTCTTGAAGCCTACAGTAGCGTTCTATATATTTGATTTCTGGTTGATCTGCTGGTGCTGTAGTTTCTGCAGTGCATGTACTTGCCAATTCTGAGCAATTTGTATGAGACTTGCGACCGCTGTGTTCTGCGGCTTAGTGGCGCACATATCCATAGCAAGCCGAAGTGGGAAATTCAGTAGGGGTTGGATTTCTATTAGGCAATAACGCAGTGTCATCTCATCTGGCATAGTAGGTGGCTTCCTTTGATACTTGGCTAGAAAATAGCCATAGGAGATACAAACAGCTTCTTGAAGCCTACAGTAGCGTTCTATATATTTGATTTCTGGTTGATCTGCGTGGGCGAGTTTCTGCAGGCATGTACTTGCCAATTCTGAGCAATTTGTAGTGGATTGCGACCTCGTGTGGTTCGCGCTTAGGCGCACATATCCATAGCAAAGGCCGAAGTGGCAAATTCAGTAGGTGGTTGGATTTCTATTAGGCAATAACTCAGTGTCATCTCATCTGGCATAGTAGTGTGCTTCCTTTGATACTTGGCTAGAAATAGCCTAGGGAAATACAACAGCTTCTTGAAGCCTACTAGTACGTCTCTAATATTTGATTTCTGTTGATCTGCTGGTGGCTGTAGTTTCTGCAGTGCAGTACTTTGCCACATTCTAGACATTTGTAGGTGACTTGCGACCGCTGTGTTCTGCGCTTAGTGGCGCACATATCCATAGCAAAGGCCGAGTGGGAAATTCAGTAGGGGTTGGATTTTCTATTAGGCATCCTCCAGTGTCATCTCATCTGGCATAGTAGTGTGCTTCCTTTGATAACGTGGCTGAAAATAGCCATAGAGAATACAAACAGCTTTGCAAGCCTCAGTAGCGTTTATATAATTTGATTTTCTGGGTTGATCTGCTGGTGGCTGGTTCTTCTGCAGTGATGTACTGACACTTCTGAGCAATTTGTAGTGAGCTTGCGTACCGCTGTGTTCTGCGCTTAGTGGCGCACATATCCATAGCCAAAGGCCGAAGTGGGAAAATTCAGTAGGGTTTGATTTCCTTAGGCAATAACTCAGTGTCATCTCATCTGGCATAGTAGTGTGCTTCCTTGTATTGGCTAAAAATAGCCCATAGAGAATACAAACAGCTTCTTGAGAGCCTACAGTGCGTTCTGATATTTTGATTTCTGGTTGATCTGCTGGTGGCTGTAGTTTTCTGAGTGCATGTACTTGCCAATTTCGAGCAATTTGTAGTGAGACTTGCGACCGCTGTGTTTTGCGCTTAGGTGGCGCACATATCCATAGCAAGGCCGAAGTGGGCAAATTACAGTAGGGGTTGTATTTTCTATTAGGCAATAACTCAGTGTCATCTCATCTGGCATAGTAGTGTGCTTCCTTTGATACTTGGCTAGAAAATAGCACATAGGGAGAATACACACAGCTTTCTTGAAGCCTACAGTATACGTTCTATATATTTTGATTTCTGGTTGATCAGCTGGGTTGCTGTATTTCTGCACCGTGCAATGTACTTGCCAATTCTGAGCAATTTGTAGTGCAGACCTTGCGACCCGCTGTGTTCTGCCTGTGGCGCACATTCCATAGCAAAGGCCGAAGTGGAAATCCTATTAGGGGTGTTGGATTTTATTAGGCAATAACTCAGTGTCCATCTCATCGGCATAGTGTGGTGCTTCCTTTGATACTTGGCTAGAAATAGACCTAGGAGGTACAAACAGCTCTTGAAGCCTACAGTCACGTTTCTCTATATTTGATTCTGGCTTTGATATTGCTGCGTGGCTTACTGTCGCTATGCAGTGCATGTACTTGCCAATTCTGAGCAATTTTGTCAGTGGGCTTAGCGACCCGCTGATGTATCTGACGCTTAACAGTGGAGCACATCTCACCCTATAGACAAAGGCCACGCCGTCGGAAGCTTTTTTCCCCTTGTTCTTCCCCGTGTACTGCAGGAGGATGTTGTCGTCCTTTCTCCAAGGTCTAGAGATGTCCAGGTAGTGGAGAAGACATCTCCTCACATCCAGAGTATGCCATGCTGACTCCTCACTACTCCTTGGGTTCTGGCAAAAAGAAGGTAACACAATTTCTTGATTGCGGTGAAAACTGGAAGACATCTTGGGTGCGAAAGTCTTATCTAGAGTTAGAATTACTCTATCTTCCAGAACTCTAAGATAGGGCTCTCTGAGGGAGAGAGCCTGAATCTCTCCTAGCCGTCTAGCTGAGGTTAAGGAAGGTCAGCTTAAGGGTTAGGCTTCTAAGGTCAGTATTCTCTAAAGGCTCAAATGGAGGCCCCATCAGGTGATTCAACACCAGAGACAGATCCCAGTTTGGGATGTTTTGTTTTAAAACCTGGAAGTAGCTTTCACGAACCTCTGGATCCACTTGTGCTCCACCAGGGAGGTATCAAAGAGAGCACTAAGGGCCGACACCTGAACTTGTCTTCAGCCCTTTATCAAATCCTGCTTGCAGGAAATCCAGTATCTGCGATATGTTAGGGGACAACTGGTTAGGAGGAACTGAGCCACAAAAGGACACGAATTTCATCCATATTCTGGAGTAAATTCTGTGGGTGACCACCTTACGACTGGCTTTCATCGTGGAGATTACCTTGTCGGATAGCCCTTGGGCTGTTAGTATCTTCCTTTCAGGATCCGTGCAGCGAGCTGGAGAGCCTGCGGATTGGGATGAAGGACTGGACCCTGGAACAGGAGATCGGGACGAGGCGGTAGTAGGAATGGATCTGCCAGTGCCATCTTCTTTAGCCAAGGAAACCAGTTCCTTTTTGGCCACCAAGGAACGACGAGGATAACTTCCGCCCGGTCTTCCCTGATTTTACTTAATTGCATGCCAGATCTTGCCTGGCATAGAACTCGACTACAAATTGTGCGTGGCTCCTAGTGCAGGTTATAGAAAAAGTGCCACCACAGCCCACTCCCCACTTAGTGTAGGTTTAAATAAACAGCAAAGAATTGCATAGAAGCAATGACGTAAACCCGTGGGACTTTAATAAAGTTCACCTCACTTGGAATTTTGGATGTTTGGACTGCTGCCTGAGGTTTTTGCATCTAAAATACAATGATGATTATTCCCGGCGGTAAACCCCGTGATGAAAAAAGCGCCCTAATGTCCAAAACAGCACTCTTACCATTTTGAAACAAAAAAAAATTTAAGAAAAAGGGTCGTACATTCCACAAAATGGTAAAAATGGTAATTGGCTCATCCTGCAAAAAATGACCTTACACAACTCGCTACAACGTAGTATGAAAAATGTTATTGCCGTCAGAATAAGGCAAAATGAAGAAAAATATTTCGAACAAAAGGTTTTCATTTTTTCAAATCTATTAAAATCTATAAAAATTTTGATATTCCCATGATTGTACCGATCCAAAGAATAAATGAGAGGTATCACTTGGAGCGCACAGTGTAAGCTTCCCAGTACACGACATGGAATATGAAGTAACGTCACTAGGAAATACAATTTGTTAGGCAGAAAACAAGCCCTCAACATACAAATACTTAAAATACTAATTTATTATTAAGAATAAAATTTCAAGATACTGTACTATAATAGGTACACATATTTGATGTACAGTGTTTATAAGAATCTCAAATATTAAATAGCAATAACTTAATTGGTTGAAGATCAGTTTTAAGCTGACAAAACAGTAATAATTCAGATATCTGTACAAACAGGAATTGCTGCACACAAACATGTTCCATCTGTGCCATCTGTACCCATATGCTAGTTACTTAGCACACACAGTAAAAGGGAGTTCTTGCTTTACAGTGGTATATGATGCAATAACAACAGTTTGTGTGCAGCTGGACTAATAGCTATAATAGCAATATTGACTTGGCCAAGTATGCACAAGAACTGAATATTAGACTGGCAGACACCTTTAAAGGGGTATTCCCACGAAGACAAGTTTCTTATATGTACTCAGGATAACAATTAAACACATTCTCTAATTCACTGTTATTAACAAAAATACAGCATTTCACAGATATAAGTCCAACCTGTCTCTATCAGTCCTGGTGTACACAATTTCAGTTAACTTTTGACTTGGGGTCGGGTGGCCGCCATCTTGGATTTCTTTGTGAAATCGTGCAGCTGAGATTTCTGTGTTTTTCTGCTCTGAGCCTGTAGCCACACCCCTGCACGGAGCTCAGAAACACATACACGGACACCCTACTAGGAGATGGTGAGCAGAGAGTGATAGGCTGCAAACTACATAAGTGATCTGGGGGAGGGGGGAGGAAGGCACATATCTGTAAGATGTAGCAGGGCTCAGAGTGTAACAGTGTAATGGTTTATCAGCCCCTGTATAATCTCTTGCATCTCTAATCTGTCTCATCTCTCTCTCTATGTGTCAGTGTGTTAGTACAATGTCAGAAGCCACATGAAAGTGCATATACACCCTGATAATCTAACCCCACTGTCACCCCACAGCACTAGATGGGTAATAATGTGTCTGCTTAGAGAGTCCCCGCCCACACCCTGGGATCTTGCACTGACCAACCTAGGGAGTGATAGGAGCTAAAACAGCTAAATAGGAGCTAAAACAGAGTAACATTGTAAAGTTAGGGGTTAAAATGATCTTTATTGTGTAAACATCACTAGGGGATTGTAATGTGAGAATTTTTCTTTCGTGGGAAAACCCCTTTAAGAGCATAAGGAAGTTCACCCCTCTTCAACAAAATGATAACACATGCAGAAATCAAATGCCCAATCTTTCGCTTCCATCGCAGAAAAGTCAGTAAGCTGCTTTAAATATCCAATTGTTGGCCACTGAGAGAAAAACTTAAAAGGGGTATTCCCACTTAAGCAAGTACTTGATATTGTTTGAATAATGAAAAGTTATACGAATTTCCAATACACTTTCTGTATCAATTCCTCATGGTTTTCTAGATCCCTGCTTGCTGTCATTTTATAGAAAGCTTCATTGTTTATTTTCAGTGGACAGAAATCTGACGTTGATCACACAGGTGCACGGCTCGTTATAACACACAGCTCTGATTACCCTCTATGATACTAATGACCTGTACACCTGTGGGACCATGTCAGATTTATATCCACTGTAAGTAAGCAATGAAGCAGAGATCTAGAAAACCATGAGAAATTGATACAGAAAGTATACTGAAAAACTGTATTTTTTTTCATCATACAAACAATAACATTGTTTGCCAACAATTTGCCAAAGTGGGAACACCCCTGTAACCAATCCTAATCTAATGTATGTTCCCACCTTATGATTCTTTGGTTCACAGATTGAAAAAAAAAAAACTAAACAGAAAGTGATATAAATGCTTGCAGAATAGAAAAAGCTATTTACCTAAGAGATCCCATTACATATTCCCTGTAATACTTGTTACTTTCATATATGGCACATTCTTAGCAAAACCTATTGAGAAAATATATCATGTTCAATCTAAGAAGGTGTTAAATTTATAGATTTAATTGGTCCCATTTACCTGGTCATCCTTTAAACACAGTCAGAGTTGTCATTACCCTTTAGGCCAACAAAAGGTTGGTATGTTTATGAGGCACAGATATACTGAAGTCATAAGCAAGTACCTGCACAATCAATGCATTATGCCAGATCTTAGATAAGAATGAAAAGATTAACCATGTGATTAGATTATTCCATTACAAATGTGAATAGCTAGTGTGCCCCTTTTTCCTTTCTGGTCCAGCTATAGGACAGTCTCTTTCTTCCCATATGGTTATGCCGTCACAGGAACAAATTTGTTTTGCATTCTCAAATAGACCTGCTGAGCGTGCAATGATTCCGCAAGCCAACCTGCAAAAAAGATAGAAACAGGCTTACTTGTCTCTACTGATACTCATATCCTTCATATTAGGAAAAACATTTTTCAAACAATTTTGTTATTTAAAAAAAAAAAAAAAACTCCCTTCTCCACAGATCTATGTCAGTGATGTCTTTTACAGACCAAGTGCCCAAACTGAAATAAATCCATGGATTTTTTTCTGTAAAGTGCCAACACAGCAATTTAAGCAGAAACCCATTGATAAACTTCTCTGCCATAGTTTGCACCCTGACAACTTTAATACCGGAGTATTGGAGGAGAAATTTGGATCATCACTGTATCGTCAGTCCAGGGTCACCCTGAAGAGGAAGAATTACAGGGGCCGGGAGCTCTAATGATAATCGAGCCCTGTCCATATCTTCTCACTCATCTTGCAGGCCCACAAAGCCCAGGACATGTCTATTTGAAATAGGACTGGGCATGGCATTTCCTGGATTGCATGGGACTGCATGAGGATGCATTGAGTCGTGTCTGGCAAACTTGGTGCTGGTGCAACGGCCTGGAAACCTTGGTAGCAAGATGTGAAGAATGCAAATACGTTTTCCATGGTGTTAAATGGAAAACAATACCTCCTTTTGCTACCTTGAAAGGCAGCCCCCTTAACACCAAGTATCAGCTACAAGAAGTCTAAAAACATGGTGAGGAATTTTGTAGAATTGTAGAAAGTGCATTTCATTAGGACCAGTACAATACCTTACCATGATTTTGTGGCAGTATTGCAGCTCAGCTGTATAGATATGACTAGACCCAAAATACAATGCCACATTCTACCCGTTATCACGGGTGGAGCCTTTCTGAGTGGCAGTGGCCAGGTTTTTCAAACCCCGGAAAGCCCCTTTGAGTTTTAAGCGCTTTCTACAGTTGCTGGGACATCATGAATGTATTTCTGTGTTACTGTAGCTGTTCCTATACAGAATTCTATCTACCTTCACCTAGGACACCCACACACTGTAAATATGAACACTACGAGGTAAGCAATTTCTCACAAGTTATTATTCCAAGGTGTGTTGAAAAGTTAGAAGCCACTTTCATGTTTTGATATGAGAAATTGAGAAATTGATAAATGGGAAAAACAAGCTAATACATAAAAGAAACTAAAAAACTTCTTACCCTTTGCCTGAGTTCCCTGTAACCTTTGACAAAGGGTGAGTTCCATGTCCAAGGTCATCTTCTCCTTCATCCACAACTAAAGAGCGACCTATGATGTTCCATACCTTTGGAAGAGTGACATGAAATGTATTAAAGAAAAATTACCACTTGCAAATGTTTTTTAAATAAAGTTTCAACAAAATTCCAAGCGACTGACATAGCCACAAGCAGCTTCTGCTATAAAGTTTAAAAAGTGTTAAAACCGCGATACAGCGGTTAATAACACTAACGAAAGTAAGCACTGGCACCAGCTCACCCTGAGCTGGTGCTCGGTACTTACAGCTTACACCTACCATTTGAAATGGTAGGTTTCCTTTAAGATGATCTATTCTTGCTGAAATTCAACAGGAAGCTTCATTGTTTACTTCCTATGGATAGATATCTGTCCCTGGTCATGTGATGTCACACAGGTGCCCAGCTCCTTATATCACTCAGCTCTGATGAAAAAACAAGTTGTGCTCCTGTGTGACATCACATGACCATGGGCCGGTGCGCAATGAAGCAAGAAAGCAGAGTAATGGAAAACTGTGAGAAATGGATCATTTATTTTTTATTATTATTGTTTGTGCTGCTATCGTTTTTTAAGATATTAATAAAAGTTTCCAGAGGTCATCAGAGGTCAACCAGTCCCCCACTTTGCCCAAATGAAACAAAACTGGTGGCAATCAAATGTGCCACGTTCTAGAGAGGAGAAACTTTATGTTGCTCCCTCCTCTCCAGGGTGTCCCGACTGTAACACACAGGACCCGGAGTGATGTCAGATGTATGGGACTGATCACATGCATCCTGCATCACTCAAGGTCCTCATGCTGGCAGGGATTCAGCAGAGAACTGGGACAGAGGAAGTAGCCGAGCTGGGGGGAAGGTGGGGTGTAGTGATCAGTGCGTTTCTTATGTAAGTATAGCAGTGTTGTGTGTGTTCCGGGTGTATAACAGTGCCAATTCAGTTTGTGTTCTGTGTGAATAGCAGAGCCCAGTGTATGTAGCAGTGGCAGTGTGTTCCTATGTGTGTTTGTTTATAGTAGTGGAGAGTGTGTTCCCATTTCTGTGTGTGTGTGTGTATTTAGCCGAGCTGGGTGTGTAAATGTATGTATGTTGCAGCGCTGTATGTGTGAATAAATGAATGTAGCAGAGCTCTATGTGTCAACGTATGAATGTAGCAAAGCTGTGTGCATTTCTGTGTCTAACAGTGCCCAGTCAGTGTGTGTGTGTGCATAGCAGAGTCCAGTGTATGTAGCAGTGGACAATGTGTTCCTGTGTGTGTGTGTGTGTGTGTGTGTTTATAGCATTGATGAGTGTGTTCCTATTTCTATGCATGTGTGTATATAGCAGAGCTGTGTGTGTAAATGCATGGATGTTGCAGTGCTGTAAGTGTGAATAAATGGATGTAGCAGGGCTCTGTGTGTAAATGTTTGGATGTAGCAGAGCTTTGTGTGCTGTGCTGTTGTGCGGCCAACAGAGATATTTTAATTGGTATAAGCACTGCAGCCTCGGCCGCTGGAGTTCAACGAAAGTGCAATGTCTGCCAATAATGCACTGCGCCGCGATTCACTAAGATCAATATCCTGCATGTGTCGCTTCCCCACTCAGGTCCAACAGAGTTCACCATCTTTAGTGGCACATCTAAGTGCTAGGGCTTGAAAAACAATTTCAAAGTTAACACTGTGCTCAGTCCGAACCAGTCAGTCCGGCGGCAAAGAAATGGTTTTGCTTGATCCAAAATCCCAGCGCAGACACTAGTTAAATACCTGTCCAAGCCGTGTAATCCCTGAAAAAGGTGAACAGTCCGACAAAAGTGTGATCCGCGACCGTTAGTGAATAAGTCCCCATATTTGAAATCCTTAATGACCACCATAAAATGTTTTTGTGGCGGCCATTAAAGGGGTATTCCGGGAATATGAACGTCTGACGCAAAAACCCATGGGTTTTTTTTATTATAATTTTTTTTTTTAACTTTTTTTTATTTTTACTTTTACTATTTTTCAGACTCCCTAGGGTACATTAACCCTAGGTTGTCTGTACGATCCTATCATGTACTGCCATACTACAGTACTACATACTCCCTGCACGGAGGGTGGTGATCGTCGTGGCGATGCACTATGGAATGACCGCGGTGTCTATAGGGGTAAACAGACGGGATCGGCATCCTGACGCATGCGGCGCAGTATGTAATGTCGCGTCAGGTGGTGATTGATGTTACTGGGCATGGGGTGGGGGGAAGCGGTGATTGATGTTACTGGACAGGGCTGGGAGTGATTGATCTCACTGGGCGGGGGGGGTGGTGGTAAAATGTTATAACGGGGGGGGTGGTGGCTGCGTGGTAGTGCGGGGGGGGGGGGTCGGCGGCCGTATGTCGATGTATTACTGGGGGTTTGCGAGGGGACGTTTTTCAGCACATTTTTTGTGCTGAAAACTCGGCTTATACACGAGTATATACGGTATTTTCTGCGAGATTATATGCACATTAAGAAAAACTAATCCATTCTGGTTCGAGGTTTTTTTTATTTTTTCGGGCCGTTCAGTTTACAAATAGCATGTTATGTGATCACTATAATTATGGCGATGCCCAATTTATATAGTTGTAATATATATATATATATATATATATTACAATTTTACTGAAGAAAAACTAATCTAGAGAAAATCTCAATTGTTTTAGTATCGCCATCTTTTTGAAGACATTACTTTAGTATTTCAGTTGACAGAGCTGGTTTAGGTATTGAGCTGTTCTTTTCAGTGATGTCATTTTGGCACAAATAATTTTTTTGATCACTTTTTGGAACATTTTTGTGCAGGGATTTTACAAAAAAAAATCTAATTTTTGGTTAATTTTGCAGGTTTTTTTTTTTTTTTTTAACAGCGTTCACCGAGTGTCTCAAAAAATAATGTTTTCAATTATTTGTACAAATTGTTACAAATACCGCGGCAATACCAAATATGTGATTTTATTTTTTCTTTATTACATGTGTTTAGGGGACTTTTACTTTATTTGCATTGAAAAAAAAAAAAAGTTTTATTTTTCTTACAAGTTGGCTTAAACAAGCGATCCTCTGATCTAATAAGCCTTATAACAAGTTCCCATAGCACTGTACTAACTTATACCCATACTGCTTTTAAATAAAAAATTAATGGTTTATATCCCCAGAAAATTAAGTTTGTAAGCCTACCTGGCACCCTGCCTTAAGAAGCAGGGTATCCCAAGGGTGTGTGAGATTCATGCAAGGCAGTGTGTCTCTTACCTCATGTCTACTCTTGCATTTTGGACATCCTGCTCCTTCAGGCCTCTGCCAGGTAGACTTACAAACATTATTTTCTGTGGAAAGGAACTATGCATTTTTTTAACTAAAAGAAGCGTGAGCACAAGTTAGTATAGTGCTATGTCAACTTGTTATTAGGCTTATTAGTGAATCTGGTGACAGGTTCCCTTTAAAGTCAATGGTACAAAATACTTATGAAATGTATGGAAACTTTTGACTTTGTACAAAGTAAATGCCTTTAAAAAATTCTCTCTCATCATTCTGGCATTGGGCAAATATAAATAAATTTGGTAATCCTAACTGACGTATAAAAGGTTTCATAGAGTTTATCTAAACCTCTGGTTTCAACGGTATTTGCAAGTTGGTAGAAGTCGTCACTTACCGGCTACACCCTGCAAGGAGCTCTTTACTGCTTGAACACATTTTTCACAGGTCATCTGAACTGCAAACTCCAGCTAGGATAAATAGCAAAAATATAACAAAATACTTATTGCTTTGGTTTTATAAAATCACTTGCATGTACAATAAGCAAGACCCTCCTCTGGCAGGGTCTGCTCTTCTTTTAGCTTCTTACGCCTATTTTTAGGGCTCCTGGCTCATTTGCATAATTGTAGGAGTCTTTAAAAACAAACAAACATGGCATAAAAAGCTAAAAAAAAAGAGCAGATCCTGCTAGAGGGGGCAAACACCAGTATGTCAGTGTGCTTGGTTTACAATCCTTGATCATGCTGGTAGATGTCCTTTAATGGCTTAAAGGGGTTTTCCCATGGCCTAACCTGTTCATCAGTGTGGGTCTCAGCGCTGAGATGCCCGCAGATCGCAGAAACGAGGGGTCCAACGATCCCCTCAGTGCACCTCAGGGCGCGTTCACACGTTCCGGTAGCGTCGCGTTCATAAATCGCCGCTAGCGCACAGGGGGCGGGCTCGGGACGAACGCAAATGCATGCTATTGATGACCCGCTCACATTCAGTTCTCTGGAAACGCATATGCGATCGGCCCGAGCCCCGACCCCTGAACGCAACGCCAGCGGAACGTGTGAACCCTCAGACTAATGGAGCAGACGCCCGCACATGACCTTTCTGCGCCATTAATCTCCCTGGAGCTGACGGAAATTGCCGGCCGTCTGCTCCAATACTCTTATAGAGCTACGAGGGGTCAGTCGGACCGCTAGTTTTCGTGATCTGTGGGGGTCTTAGGGTGTTCCGTGGATAGGGCCTAACTTGTCTTCGTGGGAAAACCCCTTTAACCTTAGGGCGCATTTACACGTTGCGTTTTGGTTGTGTTTTCATTGCAACAACTGCATACGGGATCAGGCCGTGAGCTTCCTGTGCAGCCTCTGTACAGACCCCTGTCACTGGTATCCTGGGGGATTTCGGATCTATTTAGAAGATTTCTATCTCCACCACCGGCTGTTAGTAACTGTTAATGTGTCATATGTATTGTACTCTATGTATGTATGTATGTATGTGTGTGCAGTATATGTATTGCATGTGTTTACGCATGTGCAGTACTAGGCCTCATGCACATGAACACGGGTGCATTTTGCAGGCCACAAACAATGAGCTTTGTCCCATTGTTTATGGCCCATCTGACATTGGTGAGGTGAGTGGTACTCATCTTGCCAATGTGACTGTGCGTGATGCAAAGACGGTAGGTATTATTCCCGCCGTCTTTGCATGTATGAGGAAGTTCTGCAGCAGCTGAGGCTTGTGTGTAACATTGTAAGCAGTGTGTTGTAAATCGAGTAGCCTAGAAACATTCCTGTCTGTTGTAATGGGCAGCATCAGGCTGTCACACTGACAGCCTGATCCTGTACTGTGACGGGAGCGGATATAATCGGTTTTATGTCACATCGCTGTGCACACTAATTACGGGGGATCTGCTGATGACTTCATCGGGATAAATGAGGATGTGTTCACACATGGCAGCAACACATATGTTTTAAAACATCAGAATAGTTGAGAAGAGGAGATTTGCTTGATTACATAGCTATTAACATTGTGTTAACACATGCATTTTGTAAACGCCATGTTACCAGTAATGTAATCTGACATATCTCCTCTTCTCAACTGTTCTCATGTGCGTTACTGCCACGTGTGAACGAACCCTAAAAAGCCATGTGCGTCCTTTTTTGCAGATCACTGGTAACAGTCATTTAATGGACTGATACTATTAGATCACTGCTACATGTCATCTGTATACAAAGACAGCAAGGACCATATATACTAACTTCTGCCCCTAGTAAAAGTATTAAATAAACAAAAGTAAAAACTGAAAAATAAAAAAAAAATCACATTACAAAAAGCCTGGTCTGGGCTTTTTTTTTAATGATAATATCATACTGCTCCTCAACTAAAAATACTCCTCAAAAATGGAAAGAGGAGTATTTTTACTCTCAAGTAAAAAAAATGAGGGTGACCTCTGGTCTATAACGCCACTTTTACACCATTTTACATCATGTAAAAAAATCTAATAAAAAGTGATCAAAACAGTCCTAAAAATGATGGCAATGAAAACGTTGCAAAAATTACACCCACACACCGCTCCGTACACAAAATGAAAAAAATTATCATCGTCAGAAGATTGTGAAACAAATAATTTTTGTGTACAAATTGTTTTCATTTTTGAAAATTGTATTAAAAGCCAATAAAACCTATATAAATGTGGTCTCACAGAATAAAGAATACCACAATAGTAAAGAATAAAAAAAGTGCACATGCGTTTTTTCGCCAATTTTACCACATGTGCAATGTTTTTCCCAGCTTCCCAGTACACAACATGGAATAATAAATGACAACACTGAGAAGTAAAATGTGTTATGCAGAAAATAAGCCCTCCCACAGCTTTGGAGTGAAAATTGAACGGAAAAAATGCTGCGTTCTTAAGGGGTTAAAAAAGGATAACAGATCTATGAGGCTCATGGTGAAGGCTGACCAGGGCTCTGTGCCTGACATTCAGAATGGTGGCCAGTGTGACAGGTAAAGGTATACACGTCTATTTTGGAGCTCTCGGGTGACTGCACTATAGGTGCATATACATTTCCCGTTAGCACTTCTTCAGTGTGATACCTTGCACGTGTCCCCGGAGCTCCCTTGTGTATTCATTCCGCGTCTACAATCCTCCATCAACCTTTGCCCTGTAGGACGTCACATGCACCGGAACCTGTCACATACAACCAGTCTAACACAGCGCTTCCTCCTGGTTCCGTTACCGGGCATGAGCTCACTGTGTTCAGGGCGGACGGTTAGTGATAAGATGGCAGACGTGTTTTAGAAACGTTTTGGTCTCCATAAAAATGGTGGATTCTATACGCTATGAGCAATGTGACTGCCATCAGGTCATGTTGTTTCTTACGGTTATGTACGAACACGGGTCACACACTAGTAAGTAAATCTGAAATCTATAGTGTGTACCCCACAAGCGGACAATGGAAGTTATCACATGTTAGTCAGAGATTAATAAAATAACTAAACTTGTGGATTGAAAGAGTATCAATTTTTTAATGTGTGAAATTATTATTGTTATTATGCTCCGTGTCAGACTGGTATACCTATGATTTTTTTTTTAGTATATTTTTAGGTAGAATGCATATGAAAGTGTGCATTATAGCATATAATACAAACATACCTGTCCCCCACTGCACTATAGCAGATGCAAACATGCCAATGCAAACATGGGATTTGGTCGAAAAAATTATGTTTTTCTATATATTTCTCTATATTCATATGTATATTAGAATCGTACTAACTAAGTAAGCAAGGCATCAGGCAAAATGGAAAATACTGCAATGTCCTCCCACTGGGGCCTGAGCTTTTGGTGTGGGGGGCTTCTTCATTCCCCTAGTAGAGTGATGGCCAACCTTTTGGAGATAGAGTGCCCAAAGAACAACCAAAACCCACTTTTATGTCACAAAGTGCCAACATGACAATTTAAGCACTAACTTATTAATCCCTATTGTATCTCAGGTTTCAATCATATTGGTGTAATGAGTTCACCAATACAATAGAAAAATGATTGAGAAATTTGGATTTTAGCTTCCCTCCAGGGTACCCTGATGAGGAAGAATCGGGGTTCCCAGAGCAGGAGCTCCAACAATAATCTGTCTCTATCCACACCTTCTTGTTTCTGCTGTAACCCTGGCAGCCAGGGATGTTGCTTTAAAATGGCAAGTCCTGGGCTGTACTGGACCACAGGAGGAAGCCTTGAGTCCAATCTGGCAAACTTTGTGTTGGGGTGAACGCCTGGATGCCCACAGAAAGGGTTCTGAGTGCCACCTCTGGCACCCGTGCCATAGGTTCGCCACCACTGCCTAGTACCTGAGTCCCTAGTACCCGAGTGGTTAGCTTATGCCGCTTCGTATCCAGCAGGACAGATCCGGGTTGCAGGCTCTGTCCCGCCAGGCAAGAGGTATGGCCCGGAACATTCAACTCCAGGATGCCGATAGAGTTGGATTCATTGCTACTGTAATTAATCTCTATGGAGCTGTGGAGCTGACTGAGAGCACCGAAAATAAAGGGAGCAGAGAGGTGGCACAAATACAGGGGAAGCAGATAAAAGGTATAATAAGAGGGAGGAGCAGATAAGGGGCATAATAAGAAAATGGGGACCAATAAAATGGGAGAGGGAGTAGAGACTGGTTCATAATAAGAAGGGGAGCCGAGAAAGAGACCACAAAAGAGTTGAGGGGGGTATGTGGCATTGTACAGGGTGTGATTATATAGTGTAAGAGCCATTATTCCAGGTATTATAATGTGTGGGCATACTAGGGGGGTGGGGTAAGGGGCATGGTTTATTAAGCTGGGTCCAAGTGAATAGGCCTCTTCCATGCCAGGCAGAGCCAGCGAGGGGATGCAAGAAGAGGGGGAGGGTAGCGATGTAATGGAAGGTTCCTCCTGGGACACTCTTAGTATACCTAAGGCAAATGGTTTCCCAGACAGATGAGATGGTGAAGGGGAGGCCTGTGATGTTAGCGGCAACCATGGATCACATGTGGAGTTTGAGGTTATGAACATAAAATCTCACAGTCTCTTTATTCACAGACTAAAACACAGCAATGGGTAGAAGGTTGAGGTAAAAGGTCCTTCCTGCTTGATCCACAAGGTATGGTTAGATTGCAGCCTGGATGAAGCTCACAGACCCGTCCTGTAACTTGGAGCTGGAGAATAGCTTCCCTGCTTGTACAGCAGTTTGAGGCAAGCTCAGTGCAGAGACTGGCCTGATGGAGAGGAAGCCCACTCATGCGAAATAGCAGTAGAAGACTGCTAGTCTCTGCAGGTCTTGTATAGACTGAATGCTGGAACAGACTGAACTCTACTGAACCCTCAGTCTTGCAAGAAACTCCTTCAAAGTGTAACCGTTGTTTCAAAAAACTTTTGATATGTTGTAGGGCAGGTAATTTTAAGCACTTTTGCAATTCGATTAGTTACCCAAATCTTGCTCCTTTCTCTTGTATTCTGCAAACTTCCCCTAGATGTCAGCAATCTCACATATGTCTGTTGCTAAGACCTGATCTTAACAATGCCCCAATCATGGACAGCTATGATATTCCCATTGTCTAAGTTTTGGAGGGAAAAACTACAGTGAATGTATTGTCAAAAAATATTACAATTTGTAGACTACACCACCATTTTGTTTTAACCCCTATAAAACACCTAAAGGATTAACAAACTTCTTATAAGTGGTTTTTCATACGTTGAGGTATGTAGTTTCCTTTATGGGCTCATTAACAATTCTAGCTATTATTTAGGCCTCTCACAGTTAATTAGAAGTTGAGCAGGTCCATCTAAATATTAGTTTTGTTGATTTTCCCAAAAATTAGAAAAATGCCACTAAAATTCTGAGCCTCATAACATTCTAGTCAAATATGTGTAATCTTAAAAAACCATGGCAACTTAAAGCAGACATTTGGGAAATGTAAGTTATGAATTTATTTGGGTGCTATGACTATCTGCATCAAAAGTAGAGAATTTAGAACTTTGAAAATAAAGAATTTTTCCAAATTTTTTCCAAATTTAGTTTTTTTTCATAACTAAACACAAAAGATATCATCCAAATTTTTAAACTAATTTGAAGTACAATGTGTCATGAGAAAACAATCTCAAAATCCCCTGGATATCTTATATTGTTCCAAAGCTATAACCACTTATAGTGACACAGGGCAAATTTGAAAAATGGGACCGCGTCCAAAAGAGGCTGAGTCCCGTAGGGGTTAATGCTATAAATAAATGGTCACAACAAACCTCAACGTCATTAATCACAAAACGCTGATTAAATAGTTTTCCTTTATGATTCACAAATTGTTATGGGCTGCCGCTGGATACTACTACTTCAAAGATCCCTCAGTTCACATTAACAGCCCCTCCCTCTTACTTCTTGCTCTGTTACCATAGTAATGATGTGTGTAACTGCCATCAGTGTACATTGCCCACCAAGATGACGTCTCACCACAACAACGGCCATATGGGATGCACTGCAACCAATCGACTACAATAGTGTTGATCACATTACCTGTATTACATATGACCAGCAGCCATATTCTGTCCAGTGTCTCTTCCACAGGGTCAAAATCAATGGACTGATTAAAAGACCAGTAGCATTTTAATTCTTCATTATAGTGTATGCAACATTATAAGTGCAAAGTGGTTGCTGCGAATAGTGCCCTCTCCATGCTAGGAGCTGTTAGGGTGACTGATCACCTCTCTAGGAGGTCTCTAAATACTGGAGAACTTTGTAATTGCAGCTGTAGCCACTGCCTGGTAAGGCAAGAGTTAAACATGCTGTCACGTGTGTTCCCGAGACCCATATCGCGGGTTGCGGGCTCACCCATGCCCCTTGCTCCCTGCAGTGTTAGCGCCTCTCACCTTTCCCCGCTCCTGAGTCCCAGCCTCGCTCCGTGCATCCCCGTACCAACATACCATTAATTGGCCATTTTCACAGAAGGCTATTTAAACCTGCCTCTCCCATCACACCCTGCCGGATCTTTGTGCCTCACAGCCTTAGAAAAAGCTCCCTAGCGATTATCCTGTGTATCCTGCTTTCCTGAGTTCCCATGTCCTGTGTTCTGTGTTCCCGATCCCATCTGCCAGACCTCCCATTGTCGACCCCAGATTGGACCTTGATGTTGCATCACTGCCGCCTGCCCTGACCTAATGCCTGGACCTGACCACGAGACTGTCTCCTGCTAAGGTACCTCAACCTCAGCTGCCACCACGGGCTAGTCGCACCTGTGGAACGACCTTGTGGTATGCTGCTTCAGCAAGTCCAACCCGCTTTACGGCGGGCTCTGGTGAAGACCAGGTGCCACTTAGACTCCAGTCATAGATGTCGGCTTGTACCACCTCCCTTCGGTGGTCCAGTGGATCCACGCATCTCAAACCCTGACAGAAAGATCCAGCTATGGATCCCAACAAGGTTCCGCTTCCTGATTGGCCCGACTTTGCCAGCATTGTGGTCCAGCAATCCCGGGAGATTGCCGCTCAACGCAAACAGCTGGGACAAGTTACCCCCATGCTGAAACAGCTACTAGCCACCCAGCAACAGGTTCCTGAGACTGCTCCCGCGGCTTCTGCTACCCCGGCTTGTTTTCCTGCCGCTGAACCTAGGCTACGGCTGTCTATGCCCGGCAAGTATGATCCTGGCGATCAGCCCCCACCCCCCCCGGGAAAGCCCTGGCATGGGCTACCCCTCTTTGGGACAGAGGTGACCCGGTCACTGCATTTCTGGTGGAGTTCAGGTCCGTGTTTGAATAACCTGCACAGGCCTCTTCTGCTGAGACTGCACTTTTGAATTTGTGCTAAGGGAACTCTTCCATGGGAGAATATGCTGTCCAGTTCCGTACCCTGGCTTCGCAACTCTCCCGGAACGATGTGGCCCTGTCCTCAGCTTTCAAGAAGGGACTCTCCTCTCAGGTTAAGGCCACTCTGGCCGCTCGTGATCTGCTGTCTATTCTGAGTAGTCTAATCACCCTGGCCACACCCTGACGTGTGGTTTAGGAGGCTGTACCGAAGAGTCACACCTTGAGCAATCCCAAGTCCGTCCACGACTTCTTCCTCGCCTGGCTCCTACTTTTCAAGACCGCTCCAGCCTCCGGTCGTACCATCTGCAGAAGAGCCTATAGAGGTGGACAGAGCCAGAATCTCTTCCCAGGAACCCATCAGAAGGCGTCAGGGAAACCTCTGCCTTAATTGTGCCAGTCCAGAGCACTTAATCGGGACTTGTCCAGTCCGTCTCTTGCATCCGGGAAACGCCAGCACCTAGGGTTCTTGGGATAAGCATCCCTAGGTGTAAGCAAAGTTTCTCCATGCCTGATGATTCCGGTGCTTCTCAGCATTGGCATTGGCAACCAGATACACGTCTCTGCTTTCTTGGACTCTGGTTCTGCAGGGAACTTCCATCACATCCCAGTGGTTCGCCTCGAGATGCAATTGGTCATCTCCTCTGTAAGTGGCCAAATCCTCTCTGACCCGGTTCAGTACCGCACCCAGCCTCTGCTCTTGTGTGCTGCACAAGGAGAGACTGTGCTTTTATGTACTACCTCGGATCACATCCTCCATCCTGTTGGGCCTTCCGTGACTGCAGGTCCATGCAACAGTACTCAACAGGATGACAGGGAATTCTTTGTTGGGGTCCAGAGTGCCAGTCTCTCTGTATAATGGCGCCTCTACCGGTACCCGTCTTGGTCTCCTCCGTTTCTCCCAAACCCTTGGAAGGTCTACCAATGTGCTACCAGTACTTCTCTGACGCCTTCTCCAAGAAGCAGGCAGAGACTTTGCTGCCTCACCGTCTTTACGACTGCCCTATTGAGTTGTTGCCCGGGACCTCTCCTCCCTGAGGTCGGGTGTACCTGCTCTCCGTTCCTGAGACCACAGCCATGTCGGAGTATATCAAGGAGAACCTACAAAGAGGTTTCATACGGAAGTCCTACTCTCCTGCGGGCGCAGGATTCTTCTTTGTTACCAAGGAGGATGGCTCCTTGCATTCTTGCATTGACTATCGTGAACTTGACAGGATCACGGTTAAGAACCGCTATTCTCCGCTCCATGATCACGGAACTCTTCGACCCCCTGCACGGTTCCAGGATTTTCTCGAAGCTAGCCCTCCGTGGGGTCTACAACCTTATCCACGAGGGTAATGAATGGAAGCCAGCATTTAATACCCGAGATGGACATTTTGAATATCGTGTGATGCCATTTGGACTTTGTAATGCTCCAGCTGTCTTCCAGGAAATCGTCCATGACATCTTTCGAGATTTGCTGTATAAGTGTGTTGTGGTCTATTTGGATGCCATTTTGGTCTTCTCCCCGGACCTTGAGTCCCACCAGTCTCACGTGCGGCAACTCTTGGCCGCCTATGGGATAATCATCTCTACGCCAAGTTCGAGAAGTGTCTGTTCCACCAACGAATCCTACCTTTCCTCGGTTATATAATCTCCGACAAAGGTCTCCAGAAGGATCCAGCCAAACTGTCTGCAGTGGCCACGTCCAGAAGGTCTTCAAGCTATTCAGACGTTCCTGGGCTTCGCAAACTACTACCGGCAGTTCATCCCACATTTCTCTACTCCACCAAGAAGGGCGCTAATCCACGCCTCTGCACTTTGGCGGCTGAAGAAGCCTTCACAAAGTTAAAGTCCGCCCTTGCCACAGCTCCTGTTCTCTCCAGACCCGATACGGAGAAGCCTTTTATCCTGGAGGTGGATGCATCTTCTGTAGGTGCAGGGGCGGTGCTCACCCAGAAAGGGCCTAAGGGCCGAAAGATTACGTGCGGCTTCTTTTCCAAAACCTTCTATCCCGCAGAGAAGAATTACTCTATAGGGGATAGAGAACTTTTGCCCATCAAGCTTGCCCTGGAAGAATGGCAATATCTTTTGGAGGGAGCTCGCCATCCAGTCTATTTACACAGATGATAAGAACCTCTTGTACCTCCAGACAGCTCAATGTCTTAATCCCAGGCAAACCTGTTGGTCACTCTTCTTCTCCTGCTTCAACCTGATGATCCACTTCTGACCTGCGGAGAAGAATATCAAGGCGGATGCACTTTCCCATGCCTCTGATGTCATTGGAGAAGAGGCGGTTCCTCAGCATATCATCTCTTCGGAACAGTTAGTTGCTGCCGCTCCAGTGGATCTTCGGCAACTTCCTTCTGGCAATACGTATGTCCGACCTGCTCTGCGGAAGAGGATTTTGTTTTCGGGACATTCTTCATGCCTGGCTAGGCACCCTAGGGTGCAAAGCTCCGAGGCCCTCATCTCCCGCTTCTACTGGTGGCCTGACTTGGTCAAGGATATTCAGGACTTTGTAGGATCCTGCACCTCCTGTCCCCCCAATAAGCCTTCCCATCTGAATCCGGCTGGTCTCTTGCTTCTGTTGCCGATACCCAGTCGCCCGTGGCCACACGTGGCTATGGACTTTGTCACGGACCTTCCATGCTCCTCGGGCAACACCATCGGCTGGGTGGTGACAAACCGGTTTTCGAAGATATCTCATTTTTTCCCTCTTCCAGGTCTGCTGTCTGCTCCACGTCTTTCCAGCTTCTTCCAACATATCTTCTGGTCTGCTTCTGGTCTACATGGTCTTCCTCTACACATTGGGGCTCATTTACTAAGGGTCCGCGGAGCGCTTTTTCATCGGGTTACCCGTCGATTTCCGTTTTGCGCCGAATTTCCCAGGATGTTGGCGCACGCGATCGGATTTTGGAGCATCGTCGCCGGCTTTCACACGACAGAAATCGGGGGGCGGGCTTCGGACAACCCGATGGATTCAGACAACGCGCGGGATTTACCATTTAGAATTGTGTCGCAAGACACGCACTTACAAGCACCAGGAAGAAGCAGGTGAACTCCGTGCAGACCTTGGCGCAGAATCGTCGGATGCAAGAACTCAGGCGCACAATCTTAGTGAATCGCGGCAGACCCGAATCCTTGTTGGACAACGCACCGCGGGATCGCGACAGGACCGGGTAAGTAAATCTGCCCCATTGTCTCTGATCGTGGAGTTCAGTTTGTTTTCTCTGCATCCAACTGCAGGTAAAGTTGAATTTCCCCTCAGCTTACCACCCTCAGTCCAATGGACAAGAGGAGAGGGTTAACCAGACTCTGGGATGTTATCTCCGTCATTTTGTTTCTGCCCGACAAGATGACTGGTCCGCTCTGTTGCCACGAGCGGAATTCTCGTATAATTCCCAGGATTCCGAATCTTCTGGCTCTGCTTCCTTTTTCATTGTTTATAGACAGCATCAACGTCCTTCTCTTTTTCTGCCTGTGTCCTCGGATGTCCCTGCTGTTGAGGAGTTGGTACGAGATCTGAAGTCCATCTGAGAGGACACTCGCCTTTCGTTGTTGCAGGCTTCTGCCCGTATGAAGCTCCAGGCTGACAAGAGACGGAGACCTCCTCCTGTCTTCTCTAGGTATATCTGGCTGAAGATTCCTGGGTACAAGCTTGGTCCATGATTCTTGGGCCCTTTCGAAGTTCTGACTTGCATCTATCCGGTGTCCTACAAGCTGCACCTTCCTCCCACCATGCGCATCCCAAACTCCTTCCATGTCTCCCTCCTCAAGCCTGTCATCCTGAACCGCTTCTCCGGGCAAGTATCTCCTACCATGAATTGGCGCTGGCCATTTTCCTGTGTGCCTGTGTTTCTGATCCCATCTGCCTGACCTCCAGTTGCTGATCCCGGATTGGACCTTGACGTTGCATCTCTGCCGCCTGCCCTGACCTAATGCCTGGACCTGACCACGAGACTGTATCCTCTTAAGGTACCTTGACCTTGGCTGCCACCGCAGGCTAGTCGCACCTGTGGAACAACTTGGTGGTACCCTGCCGCAGCAAGTCCAACTCGCTTTGCGGCGGGCTCTGGTGAAGACCAGGTGCCATTTAGACTCCGGTCCCAAGTGTCAGTACCACCTCCCTTCAGTGGTCCAGTGCATCCACTGACACATGCCAAATATTATTGTCCAATAATCCTTGTAATATAGTAAAGCAGGCTGGAAGATGGTGCCTAGCACCCAGGGCAAGTCAGTAGCAGAGGTCCACCATCTGGTCTCTGCTACATCTGAAACAGCCCAGCCTGCAGTTACTACCAGGCTAGGAGCAACCTTCCTGCAGACCAGCTAACTCCTACCACCTTTCCAACCTGCTGCTGATGTTAGGTTGTTGCCTGCCATTTGAAGTTGAATGAAAAAGCCTAAGTCAATTTGCTCAATGTGCCTTCGTATAATCCCTGGATCAGGCTGCATCACCACCACGGGCTCCCCAACCTCCATTATCCAGGCATTCCCACCTCATATACACCTCAGGGGTTTCCCCAGGAAGAAACCTATCACATCGGCCTCTCCCTCCATATTTCTTTCACACAGCACCTGCAAGGCTGTAGGCCCATCCTCCGGTCCCAGTAGCAAGCACCGTGACCATAGCATACCCAAGGCCGCATAAGCCAGCCACTCCGGTATTCTGGGCCCCAACTGTCTACAGCCACCGAAGAAAGGCTAGGCCCCGGTGGGGGATGTTGCACGTATATCCAGAACATCTTTCTGGTAAAGGGAACAAAATTTTATATAACTGATTACATATTAGCTTATATTTTAATCACCCATTTGAATATGAATTCTGCTTATTCCTGGAATAGAAAGGAAGCTGAGCACTTTTTTCTACTTAAAGGGAACCTGTCATCACTTTTTCTGGCTTCTCATGTCCCCATAGAGAATAGTGTACAGGGTAGAAGAAATTTGGGAGACATGGGAGTTTCGTTTTTTTTTTATTTCAAATCGATACATGACAAAGCGGTTTCTCGAGAGTTGGGGGTAACCACTCCTCACTGGCCCCTCCCATGGGACTAGGACCACAGCTCTGCATACAGAAAGGTTAACTGCAACTCAATGCAGTACAACTCCACTCTGTGCCCCTAAAAATACCACAGTCACTTAAAGTATAATGGAGTGTGTTTCTATATATTTTCCTCACAACATGACTGAACACACTATTCCCAACATAAAACATCCTTTATATAGTCACCCAAATTATAGTATATACATTACCCACAATTCATTAGGAGCCCTAATTTAGCCTCCCCCAGTAATGAACAGCCTATCTCCCCACTTCCTGTATTCACATCATCTCTTTCCCCCCTATATACACATCCTCTCCTTCCCCCCTGTATTCACATTCTCTCCTATCCCCTGTATACACATCCTCTCCTTTCCCCCTGTATACACATCCTCCCCTTCCCCTCAGTATAGACAGCCTCTCCTCCCCCTGTATACACGGCCTCAGCCCCCCCACCTGTATACACGGCCTCAGCCCTGCCCGCCCACACCTGTATACACAGCCTCAGCCCCCTCGCCCACACCTGTATACACAGCCTCAGCTCCCCCTGTATACACAGCCTCAGCTACCCCCCTGTATACACAGCCTTCCCCCACCCTAAAATCCCCCAGTATACAGTCTCAGATTCCCCCCTCCCCTTCCCAGCGTATACACTGCCTCAGCCCCACAAATAAAAAAACCCTTATACTCACCATTCGGTGCTCCCCTGCAGCTCCCTCATCTTCCCTAGCGGTCGAGATGTCTGTGAAGGGACCCAGGTCGGCATGATGACGTCATCACAGCTATTGGCATGTCCGTGTTACCAGTCTTTTAATAATGATAAACTTTTCTGGTTGACACACTGGCTTGTGTTGACTATCGCTGAAGCACTGGTCCATAACGTCATCCTTCGGGATCCACCTGCTACAAAATGCAAAATCTGTTGCCTGAGGCGGGGGCTTCACCTCGCCTCATGGCAGAAGTGGCCCTGGCTGACACCCTCTCTCGTGCCTCTGATGTTATTGGGGAAGAACGAGCCCCTTGGCATGCCATTCCTCCAGAGGGAATGGTTGTTGCCACTCTAGTGGACCTTCGACAGCTTCCTCCTGGCAAGGGCTATGTGGGTCCTGCTCTTCAGAAAAGGATTATTGACTTGGGGACACTTGGGGCCCTGGTGTGGCTGGGCACTGTAAGGTGCAGCGCTCTATCGTCCTCATTTCCCGTTTTTACTGGAGGCCAGATCTGGTCAAAGATGTACAGGATTTTGTGGGCTCTTGCACTTCCTGTGCCTGAAACAAGCCATCTCATCTCAAACCAACTGGTCTTCTTCTGTCGTTACCGATATCCAGGTTCCTGTGGACTCACATGGCCATGGACTTTATCACGGATCTTCCGCCTTCCTCTGGGAATAATGTCATTTGGGTGGTAACAGACTGATTCTCCAAGATGTCCCACTTTGTGCCTCTTCCAGGTCTTCTGCCGGCTCCACGTCTTCCTCCACATCTTGCAGCTTCATGGGCTTCCTCAACACATCGTCTCGGACGAAGTGGACCAGTTTGTTTCCAGGTTCTGGTGTTCCTTGTGCAGCCAACTGCAAGTTAAGCTGGACTTCTCTTCTGCTTATCATCTGCAGATGAATGGGCAAGTGGAGAGGGTCAACCAGACGCTGGAGTGCTATCTACGGCGCTTTTTCTCTACAAGTGGTCTTCCCTCTTACCTTGGTCAAAATTCTCATATAATTCTCTGGACTCGCAGGTGATTGGCGCTGGTCATTTCCTGTTTGGTATTTAACCCTATGTCTCCCATCATTTCCTGCCGGATCTTTGTGCCTCTTAGCCTTAGAGAAAGCTTCCAAGCGAGTATTACTGTGTATTCCTGCGTTCCTGTGTTCCTGTGTATTCTTGCGTTCCTGTGTGTCCCCGCTCCCGAGTCCTGTGTTGCCATGTTACCTAAGTTCCTCCGTGTGCCTGTGTTCCCGTTCCTGCCTGCCTGGACCTCCTGTTGCTGAACCCAGACTTGGACTAGACATTGCATCTCTGCCGCCTGCCCTGACCCTGTGCCTGGACCTGACTACGTGAACGTCATCCGCTAAGGTACCTCGACCTCGGCTGCCACCGCGGGCTAGTCACACTTGGGAACGTCCTGGTGGTATCCTGCCACAGCAAGTCCAACCCGCTTTGTGGTGTTGGCTAGTTCCACCTCCCGCGGTGGTGCAGAGGATCCACTGATCCTGACACATGGAAGAATTGGTTCAAGTACTCAAGTCCATCTGGGAGCAAACATGGCAGTCTCTATTTGGGGTGTCCGTCTTCACCAAAACCCAGGCCAACAAGAGACTCCAGTCTTCTCTCCAGGTGATAAAGTCTGGCCGTAATTTACATATGTCTGGCTGAAAATTCCCAGCTACAAGCTTGGTACTCGCTATCTGGGTCCATTTAAGGGTGCTGAAGCGGTGCGCTGGCCCTTTAAATTTTCTGCAACCAGCGCGTACGCGCCCTAGGAGGCGGGGATGCGTGCGCACAGCAGTCCGACGGAGATCAGGAGCCGGGACAAGCGGGGGCCACGAGAGTACTAGTAGGAGCACAGGTGCGACCACGATCCGAGACAGGGATCGCGGGAGAACCCGTGACATGCTGAAGGGGGTGGTACTGTCATGGGTGCCTCTGTGTGCCCCTCAGTGAAGCCTGCAGCCTCACTTACCTCTGTGTTCCAGCAGCGTTTCTCGTGGCTAGAGAGCCCTAGGAGGCAGGGACCCCAGGGCGCCCCAGCTCTGTAAAATTTAAAGGGCCACCGCACCGCTAGTTAGTGCTGGATACCTGGCACTTAATAAATAGCCAACCTCTTCCCTTATGCCCGCCTGATCTTCGTACCTTGTGCCTTAGAGAACGCTTGTGCCCTATGTCTTCTGCGTTTATTGTGCCTGACTTCGCTTCTGTGCTGCCAGTCCTGACCTCCTTCCTGTCCATCTCTGCCTCACGAATTTGCACCTTGTCTTGGCCACCACAGCGGATAATGTCGTGCCTGTGGAGCAACCGGGTGGTACCACGCTGCAGCAAGTCCTACCTGCTTTGCGGTGGGCTCTGGTGAAAGCCGGGCCTCCACTTAGACTCCTGTCGCAGGTGTGGGTTTACGTCATCTTCTGTGGTGGTCCAGTGGGTCCACTACCCCTGGTGCCTGACATAGAACATGTCATATGCAATGTTGTAATGTGTATTATATGTGATACATATACTTTTCACAAAAAAGGCCTCACAAAGACCCATTGGTCAAAAAAATTTGGGGGGGGGGGATTTTTGTTCCCCATTAAAACTAATATCTTTCTTTGAATTCTATAAAAGTTATAATCAATTGACACTAACAAACAATATTTAAAAATCTACAGACTATAGGACTCTATAGGATATCTATCAATATAGTTATAAGAATAATTGTGACTGTGATACTGGGGTCATTTACTAAGGGCCCGAATCACGTTTTTTCCGTCAGATTACCCGAATATTACCGTTTTGCGCCGATTTTCCCTGAATTGCCCCGGGTTTTTGGCGCACGTGATCGGATTGTGGCGCATTGGCGCCGGCATGCACGCAACGGAAATTGGGATTCGGAAAAACCCGACGGATTAGGAAAAAACGCCGTATTTTTTTGAAAAAAAAGTGTCGCTTGACACGCGCTTATCTGCACCCAGCAACGGATCGTGAACTCCGACGGACTTCAGCGCAGCAGCGACACCTCGTGGACATCGGGCGCACTACCTTAGTGAATCGCCGGAAGACCCGAATCCTCCACAGAGAACGCGCTGCTGGATCACGACAGGACCGGGTAAGTAAAACTGACCCATTGTGTGTACTGTTTTATTGGCATAAGACAGCAATATTTGTATATAGGGAAGTATGGCAGTAATTTATATCCTTCAATTGTGACCGAGAGTAGTATACTATTTGTTATTCCCTTGCAGCACCATTCATCAAGGTTTGAATGGGATGCTTATAATAGTGCTTTTGTGGAGGGATGTTCGTAGACCCTTGCTAGGGTGGTGGAAAGAGGAGAAGAAGTCTGCAATTCACAGGTAAGGATCGTAGTGATGTATTTTCAAACACTAGCTGTCACTAATGAGTGATAGTTGTTCATACACTCAATGTTACAGCTGATACTTTGTTGCGATGTTGTTGATTGATGCTAGTATCTAATTGTAACTGGCTATCAAAGTGTATGTCTATGTCTGCGAAATAAAACCTAACTAAACAATAAAGCCATCCCCCATAATGTTTCGCCACATCCATGGCGGCCTCAGGGGTGCCGGGGCTAAGTGTGAGATCTCGCTGTTATGAATGACGTCAGCTTGCCCTAAAACCCCAATCAAGAATGGGTTACTGACCCGCAAAAGGAACTTCAGGATGTGGTGTCTATTGGTTGTTACACCCCTCAATTAGAGGAGTACGCGCATGCGGGGGAACTTACAATCGTTGCGGGTAGATTCCGGCTGCACAAGTTGATAGAGGGATGTCCAGACCAAAGGAGATATACTGCGCATGCGTGAAGTTCTTTGTGCATGCGCCCAAACTTAGAGTTTTTCGTATCTCCTTAGTGTTTTGATTGACAATTTATGTTGTCACCCTATCGACCCGGGTCCAGAGATGTGGAGGGGTCACCATCATAACTCAGTAATAGAAATGTGGGCATCGGAGGGTATCATTTTTTTAAGGTAAGTGATGTAAAATATATGGAAATGTATAGTACTCATTTCTCTATTCTTTGGTGAGACAATCGCTGGCTTTAGAACTACATGAAGACTAGATCATAAGTGGATAAGTAAGTGAGTGTCATAATATTCCAATGTAACAAGTATGGAACAGTATGAAAAAACGTCTATGCACAAGACAACCCCAAGAACCGAAATAGATGTTTGTGTTTTCACATTGGACATTTATTTACAAGAAAGAAGTATAGGTGAAGCCCTCATTTAAACCTTTTGGGTTATCTATCCAACGAGCTTCAAGTTGTAACAATTTTTTTTTATCAATGTTGCCCTTTCGGGGGCTTGGTTTTATTTGATTAATGGCCCAGAATCTTAAGTGGTCCATCCTACCTTCATGGCATAATTTGACATGTTTTGCCAATGAGGTCTCTTTATCAGTAGGAATCGTGCTCAGATGGGAAAATATGCGTCTTCTTAATTCCTGAATTGTTTTTCGGAAATATATCTTAGGGCACGCACATTAGGCTATGTAGATGACACCAGTGCTCTTGCAGTTCAGAACGACACGCAGCAATCCTAGAATCCACGTCATTCCAAAACATGAGCGGAATAAAATATGGAACGCTTCACGAATTTGCGTGTCATCCTTGCGCAGGGGCCATGCTAATCTTCTCTGTATCGTTTCCAGATTTATCCGATTGCATATTTCTGCCAATGCAAGTACGTGGAGTGGAGACCGGCTGTGGCATACATAGCCCACCACATGTTCTCGTCTCCAAATTGGGGAAAGGGAAGGTGTAAGCTTTTTCTCTCTCTCTGGGCAGAAGGACAGCATTTCACAAGACTTTGCAGGAAGAGATACGGGGATCATAACTTGAACGCAAACTGGAATTTCCAGGAGTCAAATAAAGATGACTCCCACTGCTCCTTTTGTAGCCTACCAAAGTGGAATATATTATGCTAATTAGAACAGGAAGCGTCAAAGTCCCCAAATCTAAGCGGATGTGGACAAGCTGACAAGCCTTCCTGACTGCACAAAGAACGACATGCAGCAATCCTAAAATCCACGTCATTCCAATACATGAGTATAATAAAATATGGAATGCTTAGCGAATTTGCGTGTCATCTCTCTAGGGGGACTGAAAAGAACAAGAAACGGAAAAAAAAGACCCAAAGAAAAAAAAAAAACATGGATGGTGCAGTACGGTAGGTGGACGGGGAGATGTGATTTAATCCAGAATAGCGGGCGTTTGCTTGCTACATTCTTCTGTAATCGTTTCCAATTTTAGTAATGTGCTGCCAAACAAGCCCGTGTAGGTAGATACTGCTTGGCATATATAGCCCACCACATGTTCTCGTCTACAAATTGGCGAGAGGGAAGGTGTAAGCCTTTTCTCTCTCTCTGGGCAGAAGGACAGCATTTCACAAGACTTTGCAGGAAGCGAGACGGGATCATGACTTGAACGCAAACTGGAATTTCCAGGAGTCAAATAAAGATGACTTTCACCGCTCCTTTTGTTGCCTACCAAGGTGGAATAAATTATGCTAATTAGAACAGGAAGTGTCAAAGTCCCCAAATCTAGGCGGATGTGGACAAGCTGACAAGCCTTCCTGACTGCACAAAGAACGACACGCTAAACAATCCTGAATCCAGTCATTCCCAAAACCATGAGTTGGAATAAATATGGACGCTTCACGAATTGGCATGTCAGCCTTGCGCAGGGGCCATGCTTAAGCTCTCTGCATGTTGCCAATTTTTAGTATAATGGGCTGCCAACAAAAGCACGTGGAGGGAGAGACCGATGTGCTAATAGCCGCCAATGTACACGTCTCCAAATTGGGAAGGGAGGTTTAAACTTTCATAGTATCATAGTATATAAGGCTGGACAAGACGCAAATCCATCAAGTCCAACCTTTAAGAATTAAAAAATAAATGTTTTCTCCCAACCCATGATATTTTTGCTCTCCAGAAGGGGCAATCCAGGCCCTTCTTGAACGTAATAGAGGTCTGCCATAAAACACCATCCTGCGGCAGGAGATGCCATAGGTCCCTCACTCATGCTTTACAGTAAGTTTGATGGTAAATCGGTCCTTCTCGGCATCTAGGCCTAGAGTAGCCCCCTCTTGTCCTTGTCCTGGTTCCCTAGGTTAAACAAAGCTCTTTTGAGAGTTCCTTGTACTGTCCGTTCATTGGTATGTTGTACACTGTATTGAGGTCTCCCCTCAGTCGTCTTTTTTCTAAAACTGATAATCCCAAATTTTTAATACTGCTTTGTATTCTGAATCCCCTTTCTCCATTCGCTACAATATTCTGGTGGTCACTCCTCTGCACCCGTTCCAAGCTTCTACTATAGTAATCCTTTTTCTAATACATACGTGGTGCCCAAAACTGTACCACATATTCCCATTGTGGTTCTGACCAGGATTTTGTATAACAGCAAAACTATGTCTTTATCAGGAGAATGCATTCCTCTTCTTGATACAATCCCCATAATTTATTTGCTTTTTGGCAGCAGCTGCCTGGCTCGGGTCATAAATTACATTTCGCCATCCACCAATACCTGCCCCCAGTCCTTTTTCATTTTCAGCCCCAGTTTTACCAAGTATGACCGTTTTAGAAATACATAATTATCTTTTTTGTTTCCCAATGGCCCAAAGTGCAATAACTTTACATTATCTACATTAAATCTCACAACCCATTTTCTTTCTCCTCACATTTCCAAGCTTCCACAAATCCCTCTGTACCTACCACTAATCGACCTCTGTTATGTGTTATATTACTTATACAAACAGCTTTAGTATCATCAATGTAAATATTGTCAAAACTTGACTGTGTAAAAAAACCCACTAACAGGTCATTAACAAAAAATATTAAAAGAATTGGCCCCACTACTGTCCCCTGTGGCACTAACCTTCGTAACCTCCCAACCCAATCTGAGTATATGCCATTACATAAATACGACAACCTCCTCTGTTTTTCTTCTTAACTATCACCATCTTACTTCCCAACTCACATATTGTTCTTATTTCCTCTATTCTCCAACATCTACCTATTTTATCTATACCAACCTTTTAATGGGGCGACAAGGTATTGAAATCAAATGCCTTTGGAAAACACGATTTCCCCACACAAATCCATCCGTCCCCCAGATCGACTCAGTTGACTTACCTCCTCGTCAGAACAACCATCAATAGTCTGACAGGACCGATCTTCTCTCATAAACCCATTCTGACGCTGGGTTATAAGGTTGTGCACGTGATATCCTAGGAGTAGCATCTCTAACACAACCCTCAAATATTTTCTCTCACCACAGCAGTTAGACTCACCAGGTCTTTGTATTTCCAGGATCGCTATTTTATCCTTTTTTGTATATTGTACCCGTGGACCATTTGCCATGCGCCAGTCCTGTGGAACATAACCAGTCCTCGTGAATCTTAAATATTCAAAATAACGGTCTGTGCTATTCAACGAGTACATAGTTCATGCAGAACCCAGGGGTGTAGTGCCATCTGTTCCCCGTGATTTTCCTATCCTTAGTGCTTGCGAGGCGGCGCCGTACATATCTCATCCGTGGGTTATACTGTGACAGTCCAAACGACATTTCCGTAATTCCCTCAGTGTCTTCCACCAGGGGATTTCCCTGGGTAAAGACCTTTGAGAGGGACATTCAGTAGACTGCCCTTTCCTCATCTCCTTCCATTCCATGACCCCTCCATGTTATTTCTAAGGGACCCACACTCTCTGTTTTTAGAGTTTCAGACATCGATCTCTTGTATCATTTATATACTTTTCTAACTCCTCTCCTCGGGCACAGAGTGGTACACACTTTCACAAGACTTTGCAGGAAGGCGATACGGGATATGACTTGACGCAAACCTGGTAATTCCAGGACGTCAAATAAAGTATGACTCGCCAGCACCCTTTTTAGCCTACCAAGTGGATAGATTATGCTATTAGAACCGGAATGTCAAAGTCCCAAATCTAGAGAAAGGAGTAATGTTTAAGTCCTCACAGGTCACCGAAGCTGTACTTAAAATACACACCACTGAACAGGGAGGTGGAGGGGTGGGGGGGGAGAGGATTGTAAATTCTTTCTTGCCTTCCTGGAATGCCTCATCCATGTAGACCAGAGGCACAAGGTGACCCCATAACTCCCTAAGTAAGTCCATGTCGATAAAACAAAGAAAACAAGTCCCAGCAAGAGAAAAAAATGCAAGGGCTTTGTCAGTCTCTTCTTCTAGTCACCTGCTGCAAGGTAGGCTGTCCTCTGAGCTGGCTCACAAACTAGACCTGTGACGTCCGATGACAAAGTTTTCTCTGTGAGGGTGAGGCGCCTCCTGGCGACCCAATGAACGTCTTTTGAAGCAGTTCCAAAGACGCAAGGCATCCTGGATGGCACCGCCACCAGTGTGGGTGCCTTGGAAAGGCCATAATTGAGCGTGATCTACGTCAAGGTGTCGGGGCACAGAAAGAACCGTTGTATCCAGAGCTTTCAACAGGCCCTCGAGCAAAGTGGGCATTCCCAGAACAAGTGCAATGATGTCTCCTCCGCAACGGCACCACTGGCTGCCATAATGACCGGGTGGTGGATGGCCCCCCTGGATGGCCATCACATGACGGTCCTTGTGCAGTGTTAAGCCTTTCAACCCAACATGTTTTTTTTGGAACACCGGTGGTCCATGGTGCGGTGGTCAGCCCGGAACACACTCCAAATATCGCCATGGCTCGATGAGTTTGTAGCGGGGAGAGTTTTTAGGCTTTCACAATTCCCAGTTGTAAGGGAAGTAGCTGTTTTCCCACTTGTCCCAACCAAGCCCCCGCCACAAGGGAAAGAGTAAAATCGGCAGCATGGACTTTCCGGCAGAGTCCCGTTGGGTCCAGAGGTCTTCAGACCATGTCACACCACCAGAGAAATCCTAAATTGTCAAATTGGGTATGGTCGGGGATCCCTTACCCCCCTGTCAAGGACTCCCTCTAGCAGACTACATCAGGTTAACATGGAGTTACAAAACATGGGTTTCCCAGACCAAGCTTGCGGCATGTACTTTACCCATGAATTAATGAATGCGAGACTCGGTCGAAGCCCTTCTCTCCTGATCAAGGCTGCCAAGGCTGCGCGGATGCGACGGTCTTCTGTTGTAATTGCACCGGTCGTGCCTCATGAGCGCTAGACTGTTCTTCATCCTGCGGCCTGGCATGGCCCCAGGTCTGATCCAGGTGGATTAATCTTCCTTGACGCCTTTAGTTCTGTTTTGCTAGGTACCTTTACAAGGATCTTGTATGTCTACACGTTGCGAGCGGATGGGAACGCCAAGTTTTCTTCAGTCCACCTCTCTCACCTTTCCGCTTGTACATATCGGATCATTCCTTTCCCTCAGTACGCGGCAATACTGCCCTTAACCACCATCATCCTCAAGAGCTCCACATCAGTCCCGGCATATGAATTCCCACCGACATGCTCATAAGCCTCTGCTGGGAGACCGCACGCCCGGAGTCCTGCCGGGTCTAAAGGATTAGCGGCAGAAACAATGCTCGTCCACCGTTCAAAGGGCATCCATTGTCAGGACCTGCAGGATCAAGGGGGTAGTGATACCCCTTTAGAACCTACCCGCGGCTTCGTGTCGTGGTTTGTCGGGGCGTAGAGGCTGCGCTCGTAGGATGTCGGCACGACTCCCAACATCACGGCGGTGGGATGCCAAGAACCGCGTGCAAGGTACCTATCATACCGGCTATCTCAGCGGCTGCGAGTTCCTCATCAGGGGCGTAGTGGCCGACGTGGACGTTCCAACATCAAGCTAAATAGAGTTCACTTCTCACCCTTTCCTCCATTTGGCATTCGCCCAACCTCAGCTCGACTATTCAGTGCCATGGCAGCTTGAGCTTCTGTAGGTCCCTGAACGTCCTCAAAGTGACTACGCTCTGTTCTCGCCTCACGTCCCAGCGCAGTGATGGAGGTCTGAGTGATCTCAGCGACGCTTGGAGCTTCCTGACAGTCCTTTTTTCACTTTGGCCGCCTGGCCGCCTTCCTTTGTCCTGAAAGACAACTTTAACATACTCCCTCACCATTGCACTGACACGTAGTCAACAAACATTTGTCATTCCTCAAAACCACTGTAGGGCCTCTCTAGTCCTCCGCACCCCCCTGTTCCAGCAAGGCACAGTTCAGTTTTCCCAGGACCCCGGGCAAGTGGAAAACCATGCCCGAGGCGCCCCTAGCACCGGACGGCCCTGTGGTCAGATAGAAGCAGGGACCTAAAATACCCCACGCTTGATCGCTCTAGAAGGTGACACAGAAGTCTATCCGGGAAGCAGTGACCATCGGGCGTACTCCACTGTAATTCACCGTCAGCCAGCATCGCCATGGTCATACCCGAGACAAAAAACAGCTTGCTCCTTTAGGGTTCTCATTGCCATCTCTATGACAGTTTGGATGTGACATCAAGCTTGCGAGAGCCGAGCCGCCCGTCTTCCTCTATGGGGCAGTTGAAGTCTCCCGGCCATCACTACGGGCCCGGGTGTGTGGCAGCTGAGGTCTGAGATTCTTCGAAAAGTTCAAGACACTCACCCTTTCAAGGGATGCGTACACGCTGATTAGCCGCACGGCTCACCCCCCGCCCAGGAGCCATCTACGACCAGAGTCGCCGCAGACTAGCTCCTCTGCGACGAATCAGCGGAAAGCCCCTTCCCCCTGAGAAGGATGCGTGCCTGCAGACTTACAGACACCTCCTTTCCCCGACAGTAGGACGGGCCGAGACTCTCCACTGCCTTGACCAGATGTTGGTAGGACTAGAGAGGAGAGCACACTCCTGCAACATAAAAAGCATCACCTGGTTGGGAGGCAAGAAACGGTTAGTACACGTCGAACACGTAAACTTATCTCTAATGTCTTCCACAATTATTGAAAATTGTTAGATTGCCATCAGGGAACAAGAAAAAGAAGGGTGGTTGAGGTTTTGTGACGATACAGCCCTAGTGACACTTATCCCGTCTTGTGGCTTTGCCTGCTGGAGGACGGGATCCTTCTGGCCATTTCCAGCATCCGTTCTATCAATCGATTGAGGGTTCTGCAGGTCGTTGGTACCGGGACACTCAGGAAGTATTTTGTCCTCTATAATCGTCCCGATTCTTCTTCCAGAGTCCGTTCCTATAGCGGAAGTGGAGGGCTGTTCGTTCTCCACCATACTATTTTTCCTTTCTGGGGTCCTGCGTACTGGCTCTCCACCTGCTTTCCTCTTTCCTTTTCTTCTTTGCCTTTGTCTGCACGTGTCTGGATCTGTGGAGACAGAAGAAAAGACAAGGGCTTGGGGAGGAGGGGAATTCTCCACCATGTAGCTATGGGGATCAGCACGGGGGAGGGGTTTGGGTTTAGTGCCGCTGATTCCTGGGGGTTTGCCTTATTGGCTGGTGTGCTGAACTGCTGATACCCCAACTATGGTGGTGATGTGGTCTCAGTTGGGGGAGGAGGGTTGGAGTTGCCTTGGGAGGGAGGGTAGGGTAATGTGGTCACCTTCTTTGTTCTTACCTCTGCATGTTTGAACAACCTTGCCGACATTCCTGGCCGTGCTGAGTCACCTTCTTGACCCTCTCTTTTTGTCTGTTCTGCGTTGGTCCTCGACAACCTTTTGCCTGGGTTTCTTTGTGTGTCTCAGCAGGGGACCGACGAGCTTCAAAGCCCTTTTCCCCGGATCCGAGTCAGCCACCTCCAGCCCACGTTTTCCTCCTTTGTGGACAGGTTTTGTAGCATGTCCAGTCGGTCCGCAAAGGTTTCAAGTAGATTTTTGGACGATCTGGTTTCAGTGTCCTGTACCCCTTCAATTCTTGCAGGCTCCTCCTTGCAGGCCTTCATCTATGACCCATTTTGGTCACACAACCTCCTCAGGTTTGGCAGCATATCCGATAATAGATAATGCCGTGGAGTTGCCCAACATGAATCTTGGGGCCGGTTTTGAACCGGCTTCTGAATACATACGACTTCCGTGCAGCAGGACTGTCGCAGGCCCACTTGCCCATCCAAAGGTTGTAGGCGTTCAGGACCTTTTTGGACCCCACACCAACGTGCAGTACCTTTGGAGAATGTCTCGATGTCCTTGCCGTGGGTCCGCAGTTCCAACATTGACACATGATCCTCCTCTCCTCCTCCTCTGTAGCAGCGCTGCATAGAATTTGGAAAAGGGGGAATCCTCGTCGCAGCTTTCACTGCTTCCCAGTACCCTCTTACAGAACCGACATGGATATGAAAAGTCACCCAGAAAAATCCCGGCAACCATGCTTGGATCCCAAAGTCTGTGCTCGAATCCCCTGGTCCCAGCAGCATCTCTTACAGATGACGTCCTTGACGTCTGTTTGCTGACCTTTACAAGGATGTTGTAGTCCACGTTGAGATCGAGATGGACCGCCAATTCTTCAGGTCACACCTCCTCTCCCTTCCCCTTGTTACACGGATCGTGAGCATTCCTTGCCTCATAACGCGCAACTGCCCTTAGACCACCATCTCCTCAAAGAGCTCCGCAAGTCCGGCAATGAGTCCCCCATTGCTACATAGAGCTCTGCTGGGAGTATCCGTCACTGCCCGGTCCTGCCGGGTCTAAAGGATTTAGTCGGCAGAGAGGCAGCTCGTCACCCGTCAAGGGGCATCATTCGCAGGACCTGCAGGATCAGGGGGTTAGTGATACTGCTAGTAACCTCTCAGCGGCTTCTGTGTCTGTGGTTTTTCGGCGTAGAGGCGCTGTAGAATCGTGGCGACGAACGCCCATCCACTGCGTTTTTGCCCCGCTGCATGTTTTCCGCTTTTCGCGGCAGCTCAGTCAGGGGCGGTGTGGCCGACGTGGACTTTCCTAAAAAAGAAAGAGTTTGCCACTTCTCACCCCTCTCCAGGTTGTCCATTTTTGGCACAAAAGTCCTCAAGGATCTTTTAATGACGCTTCTTGGTGTCCCACCAGCTCCTCTCTGACGTCCCACAGCGGCAGTGATGGAGGTCTTGCAGTGATCTCAGCTGAGCTGGAGCTTCTGAAGTCCTTTTCACTTTGGCCGCCTGCCGCCTGCCTTTGTCCTGAAAGACCACTTAACATACTCCCACCCATCCTGACAGTAGCAAAACAACATTTGTCATTCCTCAAACCATGTAGCCTCCTAAGCTCCTCCTGCCTCCTCCTGTTCCACAAGGCCCCGTTAGTTCCAGGACCCCGGCACAGTTGGAAATACATGGCACCAGGGCGCCCCGAACCTGACTGCCCTGTGGGTCGAGAAGAAGCGGGCCCATAGAATACCCACACGCTTGATCGCTCCGAGTGAACACGAAGTCTAATCCGGAACGCAGTGACCCGGGGCGAGCTACCACTGTAATTCACTGAGTCGCACCCCCATGAACCCACCGCGTCCTTTAAGGATCTTCAGTTACCATCTATTGCCAGTTTGATGTACATCAAGCTTGCTCGAGATCCGGACTGCGCCCGTCTTCCCTATGTGCAACAGTTGAATCTCCGGCCTCACTACGGCCCGTGTGGTGGGCAAGCTGAGGTCTGAGTTCCTGAGAAAGTTCCAGACACTCACCCTTGTCAGGGGATTCAGTACACGCTGATTAGACCGCACGGGCTCACCGCCCAGAGTCCACTACGACCAGAAGTCGGTCCTCAGACTAGCTTCCGGGTGACAGAATCATCGTGAAAGCCTTCCCCGAGAAGATGCGGTGCCCTTCAGACTACAGACAACCTCCTTCCCCCCGGACCAGTAGGACGGCCGAGACTCCACGGCCTGGCCAATGTTGGTAGGACTCTAGGAGAGGAGAGCACATCCCTGCAAACATAAAACATCACCTGGTTGGAGAGCAAGAAAGGTTAGTACAGCGAACAACGAAACTTATCTCTAATGCTTCCAACAATTTATGGAGAAAATTGTTAGATTCTCCCATCATGGAAAGAAAAAAGAGGGTGGTTAGGTTGTGACTGATAACAGCCCTATTGACCTATCCCGTCTGGTGGCTTTGGCCTGCTTGGAGGATTCGGGGATCCTTCTGCCCATTTCCAGCATCTCGTCATCATCGGATTGAGGGGGTTCTGGCAGGTCTTGGTACACGACACTCGATAAGTTCCTCTAGTTCTCCTGCCGATTCTCTTCCAGTCGCTCTAGCGGAGTGGAGGGCTGTTCGTTCTCCAGTCCATTACTATTTCCTGGAGTGTCTCTGCTACTGGGCTCGTCCACCTGCTTCCTCTTCCTTTTCTTCTTTGCCTTTGTCTCAGTTCGGATCTGTGGACGACAAAGCGAAGACAAGGCTTTGGGGGAGGAGGGGGATTCTCCACCAATGTGAGGCAGGGGATCAGCAGCGGGGTAGGGGTTTTTGGGTTAGTTGCCCTGATTCCTGGGTTTTGCCTTAGGGCTGTGGCTTGAACTGCGACCCCAACTATGGGTGTATGGTGGTCTCCGTGGGGGAAGGGAGGGTTTGGAGAGTTGGCCTGGGAGGGGAGGGAGGGAGGATGTCGACGTCTTTGTCGCTTACCCTATCCTGCATTTTGACACTTGGGCCACATTCCTGGACGTCTGAGTCACCTTCTTTGACGCCTTCTTTTGGCTTGCTGGGTCCTGTGCCGTTGGTCCTCGACCCTTGTCCTTGGTCTTTGTTGTCTCATGCAAGGGGAGCGAGCTTCAAAGCCCATTTCCCTGACCGTGGCCAAGCCACCTCCACCCACGTGTCTCCTTTTCCTCGTGGGACAGTTTTGTAGACAATGTCCAGTTCAGGCGCAAAGTTGCAAGTAATTTCTGGGACGAATCTTTGGTTCATGTCTGTACTCCTGCAATTTCTTGCAGGCTTGCCTCCTTGCAGGCCTTCTCTGATGAACCATCTTGTCACCCCCGTGCAGGTTTTGCAGCAATATCCTATTAATAATAAGGCCGTGGGAGTTGCCAACATGAATGCTTGGGTGCAGGTTTTGAAACCTGTCTTCCTGATACAGAATCCGTTCTGCCAGCAGGCTTCGCAGCCCACTGTCCCATCCAAGGTTGTAGCAGTTCAGGACCTTTTTGGGCCCCTCAACCACCCGTGCAGTACCTTTGGAATCTCTCATGCCTTGCCGTGGTCCGCAGGTTTCCACATGAGCACGATGATCTCCTCCCCCCATCTGTAGCAGGCAGCTGGGCTAAGAATTTGGAAAAGGGGAATCCGTGCGTCCGCAGCTTTCACTGCTTCCCATTACCCTTACAGACGACATGGATGAAAGTCACTAAAAATCCCGGCAACCATGGCTTGGATCCCAAAGACGCGTGGCTCAGGATTCCCTTGTTCCGCAGCATCTTCTTACAGAAGACGTCCTTGGACATGTCCCGCACCCTTCCGTCCACCTCCTTCAGTTTCAGGGCCACCGTATCCCTCATGTAGGGAGGGAGCTTTGGGGGCTCCTGGGTGGCTTCTGAACCCGAGAAGTGGTGGGGGCTTCGGGGTTGGGGACAGCTGCAGGTCCTGGGGTCTGTACCTCGGGTCCTGGGTCTTTAGCCTCCAGTCTTGGGGTTTCAGCCTCGGGTCTTGGGGCTTCCTCCTCCAGTCTTGGGGCTTCCTTGGGGGTCTTCTGCTTCTTACTCCTTGCCTCCTTGCTTGCTGGAGCCATGGCTTCGGCTTGCTTGGGGGGTTAAAGAAGAAAAAGGTTCAGAAATCCTTGAGCAGGGTCCTCAGCAGAGCTTTCCCCAGGGGGAGAAAGCAATGAAGATTTTCCTGCTTGGTCCGGAGGTTACTAGCCGATCGCTAGGAACAAGGTTCCACCGGCAGAAATTCCTTCCAGAAGAAACAAAGAAGAAGTCTTGAAGAAGAAAAGTAATCCCAGAGATAATCCAAGGTTTTTCCAAGAAGCAGCAAGAAAAGCAGCAACTCTTCCAAATCTTTTCAAAAATCCAGGGTTCCTTCTTCAGATCTTCAGTCTTCCAGAGTTCGTAGTCGGATCCAAGGTAGTACAGAGACTACACTTGATCTTAGCCAAAAGGCAGAGAAGGCCGCTAGCTGAGCGCTAAGTCCTGCCTTCTCTCAGTGTGAAATTCCTATGCACCTTGCCCTGTTATGTGTTTTTTATTGGACATGAATAAGACGATATTGGATATCTCCTGAAGTGCTGTTTTTTTCAACATTTAAACATAAAAGATGCATAAGAATGCATAAAAATCTATAAATATATAAATGATGCATAAATTGATAAGTGATTAATAAATAATTCATAAAATACATATGTAGTCATATTCCCCAAGACATGTGTCTATGGAACAGCGATTTCATCACATATGTGCACATATGGGTTATGTGTGTCATTGACACAGCAAGTTAATTACCACCATGGTATTAATTCCTTTAGAAAGGCATTTTGTCATTATTCTTACCAATTATCCTCCTCCCCCTTACATTCTATACTCCTCTCACCCAATATCCTGACTCCCCTGAGATCCATACTCACTCTTCTACAGATTCTAGTAACCAAACGATCAATCCCTCTTGCGATCAACATACCTTCCAAAGGCTTCAGTGCTGACATCTTCAGCGCTGCTGCACAGCTCAGCAACCAGAACATACTGCGCATGTGCCCGACTACGGCGCAGTTCTCGTCCTTCGGACATTTAAACCAGAGAAGCCGGCGGGGAGGCCATACACAGCGCTCCTGCCAGTTTGCTACAAAGGCATCAGTAAGTAGACAACGAATTGAGTTATTTATCTTAAATTACTAGGCCTTGGGGGCGGAGCCTGACCACGCTGCAAGATGGATGCCTGAAAGAGAGCTCCCGAGTGCATGCTGAAACCCACGGCTAAATAGCGGCTCTACAACCCAGAAATGGATAAATCCGGTAAAGAAAGTGGGCGGGAAACGTGTGCCACACCAAAAAGCAGGAAAAATCACGGAGACCTGGAGAAATATCTCCGTAAAAAGCTAATTTCCCCGTTGCCGCGGCCTCGCAAGATGGTGCCGGAACTCCCGCCGGAATCAGACGCGCCAGAAGACTCGGAGGCAGAGAGCCAGGACGCAGATCTGAGAGAGGACAGATCGCCTCCCCTATCCAAGAAAACACTTCAAAAGGTACTGGCACAAGCTCTAGCCCCAGTTTTACAAGAACTAGCGGCTATCAGAGAAGACGTTAGGTCTGTGGGCAGGAGGGTAGAAACCCTAGAAAATAACCAGGCCGTCATTGTGGATTTTAGTGCAGCTTTAGCACACAACATGGCAGTACAAGCGGATGGGCTGAACACAGCCATACTGCAAATAGAAGACCAGGAAAACAGAAACAGGCGCAAGAATGTGCGGATAAAAGGACTACCTGAGGCATATGCATTTGACATGCTGCAGAAAACTGCTAAACAGATATTCTCTCGCTTTGTCACCGAAGAACGGGCTAACAACATCATCATAGAGAGGATACACAGATCCCTGCGGCCTCTACCTAAAGCAGATGAACCGCCGAGAGATATAATATGCGGATTATTAAGTTACCAAGACACAGCTGCAATACTTAAAGCTGCCAAAGAAATTAAAGAGCTGGAATATGAGGAGAACAAAATCTCCCTATACCAAGATATTGCTCCCTCCACACTTTATAAAAGTCTTGCTAAAAATTGCTGCCTCTTATGGTCCAAAGTCAGGACGCGGTCCTGGAAAAAACGATGAAAACACTGATATTAAATGTATCAACAAATCTCTCAGAAGCAGAACCCCTGCACTGCCTCCTCTCACCCAATATCCCGACACTACTGTGTCGGGCCTTGAATGACATCATTGGGCACATGACTAGAGCAGAGCGGGCTCTGTGCATGCCTGCTAGTAGTGATAGAGGTCCAGATCTTCTGGCTCCTCCACAGCTCCCTATGTAATTATCTTTAGGGAATAGTTGCAGGCACAGCCACCCATCCCACTCCACTTTTAATTGAAATTTCAGGTTTTTTTAAAAAAAGGGTTGCGTGGTCAGACATAGGGCAGCACTCCAAAGGTATACAGTTGAAAAAGGTACGTTTTTATTTAAGCCATCAAGTGAGTGAGCAATGTTTCGGCTATGTGTCAGCCTTTCTTCAAGCAGGAACATACTAAGATACAAAGTAGTTTATATAGGTGCCTTTTGATACATCATTTTAGCAAATAAACAGTTACATACAGCATCCCTCTTCATTAAATGCATAATGATTATTTTCTCGATGCAAAAAAATATTATAGACTTTTAATAAGTGTGTTTGAAAGTACTATGATAACTTATTGCAAAATATAAAGCATAAATAAGTGTCATCCTCCTAGGCGGATCCAGCATATAAAAATTAAATATCTCCGGTTTTTAACTGTATTAAAGGCTCCTACCTCTGAGGGACCATCACGTTTAGTATAAAAATCTTAGAGCATGTCAGAAGACACTACCAGTGGTACCATGCGTCTTATCAAGATCACCCATGTGCGGGTGTGTTACTTCATAAGGCCAACATAGTATGCGGTACATGATTCCTTGTCCATCCACCATGTATGTAAAAGATTGTCGTATAGCACACAAGGCTGATCATATGTGAAAAATAATAATATGAGGAGGGTAAACGTCACCATCCAGTGGTCCAAAAATGTTCAATAAGTTTACAAAAAAAGGAAAATGTGAAAACAATATATTAACACAGCATATGAACAGCAAATGGCGATAGTGGTTGCAGTTAACCATTCTTCCATACCCTGCCAAGGGAAGGGAAGCCATCATATCACCCCCTTGGCCACAATGATTACTATTTTAGTGAGGTCACCAATGGGGATAAAACTTCTAAATACTAGTGGACTATGGTACCATTATATGTATATATAGGCCCCAACAGTACTCATACTTATTGAAAATCAACAATAAACCATAAAGTATTTAGAAAAAAGTCTGTAGAAACACTGGAATGGATCCTAAGAAGCACTGATAGGCAAATCTGCATGATGTGTAAATTAAATATCTGTCAGGATGGAACCAGCGGACCCACTGACCCAGGCTGCAGCTATACCAACTGAGCTATGCAACTTCTGGGACAGCTCCAGTGTGATCCTTGGCCTAGTCTTTGACTTCAGGTCTAGTTACTGTTTCCTGGCTTGAATCCAGCCCCTTCCTAGATTGGACTACCTATTTAAACACCCAGCCTTGCCTATATCTTCCTTCAAGATATTGTTTCTTCAGCCTGTAGAAAATCTAAGCTCGTCTCTCCTTTTCTCCTGCGATTGACTCTCATGTGTGCAACGAACCACCGGCTTCTCCTGACTACGTACTGCTGCCTCCTCGGTACTGCTAAGCCTCCCCTGTGTTTCGACCTTGGATTTAACTGAATACAATTCCTTTTTTGCCTGCAATAACCTCAAGTAAGTTACACCTATACTCCAAAAACAAGACCCGATCGTTTACAATATCCTTGCAAACACCTAGATCCATGTAAGAGCAGTAACTAGGCGAAATATGGGCGCTACACCCCCTCATTTTATAAGATATTAAGATCATACGGTTGTGCATCACCAATTAAATACCCATTCGCGTTCACATTTGCTCAAAATAGTTTATATGACAACCCCAACGTCATTAGTGTGGTATGCAATCAATGGACTCTAATTTTGTTGTGATTGAAAATGCCCAAAATGTTTAGTGTGTAAGGACTGGAAGATCAGTGCTACCTGTGCGATTGTATATTACCCAGCTAGGACATCCCCGAAGATAAGATCTAGTACACATTTTTTCAAGCTTAGAAATATAAGGTCTCGCCTGAAATAAGACCTAGTGGGCAGTAACTGCTACACCCCCACCCACCTGCCAAACATTAATATGAGTAGATCTTTTAGATACTGCCAAAAGGCTGTGAAATGGGGAAGAATTCATGGGTAAAAACACGGACTGTTTTGGTTAAAGAAGATACCGAAAAAAGGGGGTCATGAAGAAAAGGAAGTGCTATGCAAACGAGATTTCGGGCCAAAGATTTCAAGAGAAATTGAGTCACAAGAAATTAAGCATGCAATTTACTTTGGAGGGTTATAAGAAATGCTACAGAAGTTGGTTCGGTTTTTTTTTCTTCCAAAAAACATCCCCTGGAAATAAAAACTAGTGGTTTTGTGCCTCTTTAGGAGCCAAAAAAGATATAAGAAACTGGGATTATTAGGGTAGCACTTTTGTTGGATGGTCATGTTTCGAGATTTGGCCGCGGGAACAGGTATTTAGCAGGGGATGTGTGAGAGATCGAATTTTGCGAAGCGCACTGTCTTCCATGTGTCAGAAATCGGGGGGCGGGCCATCAGGCCAATCAGACGGATTCGGATGAGCGCGGGATTTACTTTCAATTGTGTCGCAAGACAAGGGGGCACATTTACTTCCCGTCCTGTCCGATCAGAGGCGGACATTCTCCGTCAAGGATTCGGGTCTTCCGGCGATTCAACTAAGCCTAGTGCACCCGTATCCACAGGTGTCGCTGATGCGCCGAGGTTTGCCTGGGTGCATGTAGTGCGGTGTCAAGCGACCCATTTTTTACCCGACGAAGAAGTAGCGATTCTATGACACATGCGCCACTCTGGAGCAAGGCATACAAACCCGAAAGTCTCCCTTGCGCTTTGTACTTTCAGCTTTCAAGCAGGACTCACGCGATAAGTTTCCAGCCGCCCCCGGTTATGCCATTTACACATATCATCCCTAAGCCTTTACTTTACTACATTAGGTATATATCCTACCTCTCTATAGTGGCAACCGTACCTCCTTTCCACGTGCCAAGATCACCGGCTCACCCAATAATTAAGATAACCTTCCTCTTTATCGTAACCCGATTCCCCCCATATGTGTATTATTAATAAACTTTGACGAACATTCTCCCCACTCAGGCATTCAATTCAGGACTACAGGACCTAGGTCCACTGTATGCCATTCCCAGACGAGATTCTGTGATCCCAGCACTGCATCCACAGGAAGCTGACCCCACACCCCCCCTCTCTCCCCCAACATATGAATACTCCCCTTCTCACCCCCATTACACTAAATATATTCCATTGCCCCCAGAGATTGAGTATACCTATTGCAATATATGTCTCCTTTATTATAATATTTTTAGTGTTTATGACCTTTACATGTAGTATATTGCATATTGAATATCCAACTGTACATACTATCCACCATTATGTTTTATATACCGATATAATTTAACGTGTTGATGTCTAATTTTAGCCAATTACCGATAGACTCAAGTCTCCTATTCATTTATTTATGTGTACAATTATTATGCATTTTATTTGAGCCAATGGGGCATATTTATCAGGAACCTATGAAGCACCGCCAGTGGGGACGCAGTAGGCCCTGAAATATCGCAAATGCTGTTATTGCTAGCTTTTGCGATTATTTTTCACTATCCGCCACCTTCACGCCAGGTGGGAGTGTGACGGGCGTGAAGGGGGGGGCGCCGGCCAGCTGAGCGGGGTGCGCGTGGTCGACTGGAGTGGGCCGGCGCCGTGGCGTTACTGTCCCCGCGCATGCAGCAACCGCTGCTGCCGGCGACTTTTCATACTAGGGCCTGGCGTAGGAAAAAACGCGCGCAGCTGGGACAGCCCGATACATGAAGAGGCATGAAGCCTCATCAGGAATAGAGGCTGCGAATTTGGAAGCAGCAGGGCACGAGCGCAGAGTATGATAAAATCCCCATTTGTGTGTGTGTGTGTGTATATATATATATATATATATATGTCTTGTACACCCCCTTATTATATTTATTTCTGAGATTGCTTCACTCCCTATAACCATGACCAATCCTAATGCATTTGAAATAATGTATTTATGATGGCTCTGTTATCGTATCTGAGTTTTTAGTGTTGTTGTTTTTGGACCTGAGGAAAGAGGACCGTAGTCCTTGAAACGCGTCATCCACAAAAATAAAGCCTTGACGATAATTCGGACTTAACTGTTCTTAATTTTAGCCTTAGGGGCAGGTGCGCACCAATTGTATCCCGGTTGTTTTTAAACCAATTCTTCCATTTGAGCCTTAACTAAATAATTCAGCTATGATTAAGAGCTTTTGCTCGAACATGCGCAGTCTGAACGTGTGTACCGTCTTATTTTTGCTTCAAAATAAAACGAAGTTTTACATCGTGGGACACAATGTGCTGGAGGAATTTACATTTCTTTAATGTTTACGTAGACACCGCTTCTGGGACTCGACAGCACCCGCTAAGTGCTGGCCGATCGGAGCCGGTAATCAAATACAAATTTTCTTGTTATGTCAGCACTCTCCCTCCATTTTTCTTGCATATTTTGGAATAATAGTCATACAGTATGCAACCATACTTCTGTATGCATTGCATGTATGAGCCTTGCCTTTAATAGGGATAATTGTAAATGTTAAGTAAAGTTAGGCTGTTTAAAAAAAAACCCAACAAAACTCTGAGACAGAAAAAATGAGAACAGAAATCTTTTCTTACTTGCGGAGATGACTGTATGTTAACCTGTAGATGAGAAATTCTGTGAGTTCTATCAATAAATTAAGTCCCCTTTTACGGTTCTACTACTGGAGAATAATTGCTGTAAACACAAAACCACCTACTGGAGGACCTGGCAGGATGTGGACGAGGCTTCTGATCTGATACAACGCTCGTGATCATCGCTGATCACAAGTCGCATGCCAGCCCTCTCCGGTAGTCAGGACTCCGGCTAAAGCCATCTTGTAAAACGGATGCCCTGGTGGGAATGTTTGCATGTGTTTTTCCTTTCTTAGGTAGCTAAAGCATTGGTGCTTCCTGAGTCTGTTTCATCAGGGCTCCCCTGTTGAGCAGTGACATTAAACAGTACAAATGGGAGTATAATAGTCTTAAACTTTTTGTGAATATGGCCGGAGAAAGCCATGTGTTCCCCCAGACTTTTCTTGGGGGGGAAACATGAAAACATAGACTGTACACTTAAAGAGGACCTGGTCACCTAAAAAAATGCTTAGGAGCTGCTACTAAAGTAAACTCCTAGCACTATCAAGATTTAGCAGTGTAAAACAGGAGGCTTTATCCGAACCTTCCGAAAAAGCTAGCAAAACATGCAGTGCCGTATCATCAGAAACCACCGGGACCAAGCTTACAGCCGTCTGGCGAATTAATGAGGGAAGTCCCAGTATTAGTGCCGGGTGGCCAGCAGCAATAAGCGGTCTCTTGCCCTTTATATCTCACTGAACCAGCGCCACAACCCAGAGACCACAGTTGGAGCCAGGAGGGTGGAGTGTTGCTGTGGCCGGTTCTGCTGGGAGAGGTACATGGGGTGCACCTGGCCCCGAGACATGTGTGCAGGAGCACCCGGACAGAACTCCACTTAGCCTCCCCCTCTTCTTGGCCTGAAGGCACCTCTGAGAAGACTAGGTCATGATGTTGTCCTTGGGCTCCAAAGAACTATCCTCGGGCTTGTACTTCCAGTCGACTCAAAGGACCGTGTCCCATTACCAGCCATCAACCATAGCCATGGAATTGATAAGCTTCCTAGTCCCTCAGACTCAGGATACCAGCGACCATCTCGGATCAGGAAGAGGACACGTGTGCTGGAGTGACTCTCTCACCAGCACCCTCATCAGGCAACGGAATGCACGCTAGTTCTAATAACAACAAGTGCCCCCACGGTTATTACCGCTGAATATGCACTACTTTTGGGGCCACCTGGTTACTCACTATGAAGGCGAAGTTACAACACTCTCCCAAATTTAGAGCTAAGATGCTAGCTACTTCACTTTGTAACTGCTCAAGAAGAGCAGAAACATGGGCATCTAATGGGTAATTAAAGGGAACAGCTCTCGGGGGAAGTCAAGTATTGCCCCCGAGAGGAACGCCCAAAATGTTGCCCAAATCTTCATAGGCGTGCACCACCTCCATTGAGACGTGCTGCTCCGAGCTGAAAACAGAAATCGTTGGGAAAGACAGAAGCCCCAAGAATCCTTAGAGATTGCCTCCACCTCTGTGTAGGAAAGAAGCAATCATCGCCTTGACTCTAAATTTATTAATGGGCTTCTGGATAAGCATCATAAATGTCAATTAAAAATGCTATCTTCAACCACTCCTAGGCTCTTTTCTCTAAGATGCTGCCCTACTGGGCCAAAGAGGAGGCTGAGCCTGTGGTTCTGAAGATCGGCTGTAGACACTCTCCCGAGCAATTGGCAACACGCCCATGGTGTTGAAGAGATGCTGTCCTGGCAGAGCAGGACACCATCCTGGCAAATACGATGAGAAAAAGGCTTGCACGACTGGCGCAGTGGAAGGTGATTCCCCCGTTCAAGGGATGACTTTTTCTACGACAGTTGCCCTCCGTGACCGCTGGGCAAAACAGTGATCAATTCAGCAAAGTCCCTGAAACACCTGAGTTGAAGAAAGACCAAGAAATGGTTGGGGCACTTGCCACCAATACAGACATGAAGAGAACAATGCTTTTGGTTAAACAACAAACATTTGAAGATACGGATGACCTCAAGGGATGAACCTCTAAGCTCCCGAGATTCAACCTGAATGCCAAGGATTGTGTTGGGTACAGGTACCAATGTCCTCCGACAATGGGAGGAGAGGCCGAAGGTGCTCCAGAATTCCCTACATCGAGGCCCAGTGGACACTAGAAAGGTGATTTAAGAGGACAATGCAAGTCCTGGCAGCGCAAACCGAAATTGCTGGCGCCCAATGGAGTACTTTGCAGAATCTGGATCAAAGATCCTCAACCTGTCCACCTTCAACCTGGGCTGAGTGTTGGTATGGTGTAGAACTCTACCAGCCCATGAAGACCTACCCATTTTTGCAGCCAGGAGCCTAGTCACAGGTATCCTGAGTTCGGTCCCTATCCGATTGTTAAATGTGGGAGACACCCTGGTGGATCTGAGGAAGATACCACGCCTATGGGTGCCAGCCCAAAGACTGGTGGAAGCCTCCTTGTCTGCCTCCCAACAGTTGGAGGTAACAAAAGTGTTGAAGGCGAACCTGCAGAGCAAGCCTGGTGGCTTGAGCTAACAGTGGAGATGACGATTCACCCTGCATCAAGTGCAAGGCGTACTGGAATTCGTCATGCAGGGGGGGCGCCCCACTCCCAACCCCCAGGCCTTTCAGGCAAACATCCATTGGAGTTTGGGACGGGACCACTTTGATCCACTGGTTCTCATCCTCAATCAAGGCGAGGTATAGGGACCATCTCCGCCTGCTATAAGGAGGTGAAGAAGCTCTGGTACAAGAATGAAGACGAGCCAATGTCATCCAGAAGAGCCACCACTCCGTGGTCTTCTCCTGTGGTCATTGTGATTAAAGGATACAACCCTTGTTTCTATGCTGGACTATTGACATATCAACAAGTAACACCACGAAGGACACTGCCCGAGATCAAAGAATCCCTTGTGGCCTTTAGGTCAGCTGGCTCTTCATCCACCCTCGACCCTGACCTGTGGCTACTGGCAAGGCTATGGCATCTGCAGATAGGAGAAGACGCCTTTAAAACCCCAAAGGGGCCTATTGAATTCAATAACAATCCTTTTGGCTCATTTTCACGCAACTAATTGAGAGATTTTGGGGACCAATGAAACTTCAAACTTCCTACTCGACTTGAAACAATATCGATCTATACTCCCAGGACCTATGAGGATCACCTCCAACATCTGGCTGAGTTTTTCCAAATCATGATCCAGCATGGGTTGGAAGGTTTTAAACCATCAAAGGCCATCTGTTAACAGCCTAGTCGAAAATACCTATGTGGTGAGGCGACGGGAATTGAGCCATAATCCGGAGAGGGTCACAGCTGTCCAGACTGGCCTACCCCCCCTCCACCATTCGGGAAGGAAGATGCAGGAGGGAGAATAAAAATTAGGATGATATTGCGATGCTATGGATCACAATGATTATTTAGTCAATAACGTAAAATGATGGACAGCGCTTTTCGGGGCAGTACCGCTACTTCATCAGGTCCAAAAAGATATTATCTATAATTGTCTACAAACATAAAAGATGGATAAGAGAATGCGTAAAAAAAAAAAAAAAAATCTAAATTTATGCATAATTTAGATATTTTATAAAAAAATTCATAGGGTCTTTGAAATATCCATATGAACTTTCTAATTCATAAAAATACATATTCATAGCAAACTAATATAAAACAAGTGTGTGAAATAGTACATGGAACAAGTGGTAAGTTAGATAACAAGATGAAATGCAGGGGAAAGTGGTACCGACCCCCTATTGCCGTTCGCAATTTTTTCCCGTATGCTGAGATGTATGGCATAAAACAAAGGACGGCCAGCTAAAATTCATATTAATACGGGGCCTATAAAGGTTTATGAGGGAACTTTTTGTTTCTCCTTCGTTGTGCTTGGGAGCGTCTAGTGATGAGTTTATTGGAAAATAGAGACAGGAAAAGCAGGTCAGTTTATATGAGGGACCAAGATATATGTTTCTAAACTAAAGGCCTAGTCATTTTTTTTTATTACAACTTTTTGTTTGATTTTATATGAGATAAACATATAAGGACCATTTTACTTTTTGTGTGCATTCTGATATACAATCAACAATACACTTAACAATATATCAAAAATAGCTATACAAGGAAGGAATGGACAGTTTGCATTTGGATTTACCCACCCTTATAAACTAGTAGCTAAATGGTTTTTAACAGTTTCTAATTAAATCAATAACTTATTAGCCACTATTTACATACAGATGTATGTATAAGAAGATTAGTGTTAATTTTCCAGTCATCTAATTCGCCTATGTGGTAGATGCCTTTATGAAGCCTTTGTCAAGTCGTGTTTAAATCTATTGACTCATTTACACTTGTGTTGGCTGCCCTATTTTGGAATTTCATTGAAGCCTCACAAGAGAGTAGAGCTCTCTTCAGGGTAGTGTATATGGTGGAGGGTTTCTTGAATATACACCATGGATCAATATTCTTAAATTGTAATGGGTTCTCGTCTCCCAACTTTGATGTTTCTTCCAAAGGACAATCATCTACTCTACTAATCACTCTGAAAGTGTTGGGTGCCTCTTTTGTAGCCATTGAGGGAATAAGGAAGCTTGGGGCTGCCTGGGCCATATGTGTGGTAGATCATTCCGCCGGTGCCCACGTGCTATTTGGATCCAGAGTAGACTGTCTTGGAGTTAGTGTTATCTGATTCTTCGGTAATTATGTTGACCTTATGTGAGGTTGTTATCCTGCCCAGTATTTAGAGTTTGGCAAACGAAAATATGTGTTCCCAGGTTCCTCTGCATACCGCATCTCCAACAGTTGTCACTTTATTAATTTCTTGGACTAGTGACTAAGGGTGTATCATACATCATGTCATCAATTTGTAGAGTTTTCTTGTGTTTGACACACCTTGAAAAGCGGTGTGAGCGACGATGTATTTTTTGCTCTTTGTTGGATTGAACGACATAGGGTAGGTTGCTTCCCACCCTTTTATGTATGCTGAGTTTGCGTGTAGACTCTTGGGATAAGATATGAGTATATTAAAGATATTGTCCCTTTCGGTAGTGTGTCTTTCAGAAGCCATTTTCTAACCAAGTGGGGGTCTTCATTAGGGGGTAATTTTTATTTTCAGTTGTGTATGGTTATATTTGATTTATTCCTTGTATATGAAGTTGAGAACTGGTAATCTGGTGTTGTTCCATGTCTAACAGTTGTTGAATTGTTTTATTGTGAAACGTCCTCAGTGGAATCTTTGCCCAATTTTTTCTGTGGCCCATAAGGTAGCCGAGTGGGTCTCCTTATTTGGGTTTATTAAAATGGGTATTAAGTTGCCTGGCAAAAGTGCAGGTGGGGTGCCTAGTAGATGAAACTGAGCAAAGTACCTGAATTGTTGTTATTGTCCTTTGTGATTTTAAATTTTGGACAAACACGTTGCTTTATATGCCCCATAATTGTGCTTTTATGCACTTTTGGAATGCTTAGTTCTATTTTAACTTGGATTATTAAGTTATGGTTGTGGAGTGTATCCATATTTTTAGTTGTATAGTCGGTAGTAACTTAAAGCCTCGGGGAGATTGAAGCCTCCATTCTCTTTTTTTTTGAGTTTTAGAAGGACGTCGTAAGGGACTCTGGCTTTTTTGCCTTCCACAGGAAAGATGTGACAGGGATTTTAGCTTAGTGAAATATGAGTTAGGGACTTTATGGGTAGAGTTTGTAGAAGATAGAAGAGGTTGAGGCATTATGAAATGTTGGAAGTAAATTTTTCCGTCCCAACCAGGATATATAGGTTGTAGCGCTATGAGTTTACATGTTTGTTATTTGCGTTAATAAAGGGGTATTAATTTCAATGAATAGGAGGTGCATTGCGTGGTTATGTATGTATTCCCAAGTATTTCAACTTAGAGGTTTGCCATTTAAAGGCATAAGATTCTTCTGATTTAGTCAGGTTGATTTTGAAATTAGATGCTATGTTGTCGAATTCATGCAGTATTGTTATTATCTGCGGGAAGGCTGTGCTGGTCCGTCGCATTCAGAGTAAAGTTCCGCAATGCGCGTTAAGAGGTGTGAAGTTTCCTTTATTTTAGACCCCTTATTTCCCATGTTGATCGAAAAGTTTGTCGTAGCGTTCCATGGACTATAAAAAGGTAGGAAACGTTGTCTGTTGGAAATATTGAAAGGATTGGATAAAAAATTCCATTGGCTGATTCTGCGTTGGGGTGGATGTATAACCGTTCAGTTATAGCATTTATGAAGTGTGTTGGTATTTCAAATTTTTTTAGGGGTTCCTCAATAAAGAACAGTCCACTCGGTTCGAACGCCTTTTCTGCGTACGTAACAAGGAGGACTAGGGGGATGTCTTTGTTGTGCATAATGTATAGCGGGATTACCCTTTGTGGAGTTAGGGTACCTTTTTCCTGGACAAAACCTGTTTGTTCGGATGATAAGCGATGGAGGTATGGATCAAGTTGCTTGGCTAAAAGTAGGACCAGATTTAATCGCCACGTTTACTAGGATCATTGAGACGGTAACTCCGCATGTTCAATTCTTACCCGGCTGGGTAAATATTGTGAAATGGCTGCTAACGCTTGTGGTGAAGGGTAGTTCCCGGTAAGGAGAGAATATTGCCCACTCCACTAGATATGTCTAAGCACTTTCGTAAATTCTTATAAGGGAGTCACGTCCTGGGCCTGCGCTTGTATTAATGGAAGGGAATGAATTATATCGCCGATTTCTTCCTTGTTACTGGTTGAGTGATTGAGAGTTTGCAGTTTATCTAGGGAAGGTCATTTTTTTTTTGTAGGAAAGTTTTCGTGGCTTTAGTTTCGTGCCTTGGCCATTGGGGAGGATGGCATTGATATTATATAATCTGTGTAGTAAGATCTAAAAAAAAAGAAAAAAAACTTGCATGCAATTAATCTTGGATTTTTAAATAGTTTCCCTTGTCTTGAATGGTCACTGAAGTGATAAATGTGGCATCCCTGTCTGTACTCATAGGTGTGACATAAGTTTATTCCTTTTTGCCGTGTGATAACCCCCCCCACCCCCCCCCCCCCCCCCCCCCCCCCCCCCCCCCACCCCCTCATAATATTTGAATTTAGCATATTGGTATTGTTTGGCGATTTAATGTAAGTGGGTCCGTAACTAATTTCTCAAGTTATTGAGTTTCTTCCATAGCTGTTGGATCTGTGAGAGTTTTGTTGGTGTTTTAGGGCTGAAGTTATCAGTGTCTCATTTTTCATCTTTTTATACGGCTCCTATAGCTGAGTTCTCAGCTTATCACCCCTTTTGTGTTCCATATATTGTCTTGGAAAGCCCTTCTGTTGTATTCTCTCTTTGAGAAAGACTCAATTCAGATGCATTTTTGTGTGTTTCTTGTGATCTAGTAATGTTTCATTTTTACGCGACAAATGAGAGTTTTCTTTGGATTTCTGCCTAGGGAGAGGTTCATGATACGGGAGAATGGGTATGATATTGTGATCGGCCATCTCAGCTTTCCTAAAAAAAAAAAAAAGGATAGTGTTTGTCTATATATGTGAGGAGGTTAGAAGATATCTATCTTTGTTTTTTCGAGAAGAAGGTGTAGTGTGAATACGTAAAGGCAGTGTGTTGGGTGCAGAGTACTCATGCGTCGGTAATTCCTAAACTTCTGGAAACATTGGGTAGGAACTTAATGATTTTTGTGAGTACATGTGGTTCTTTAGAGTGTCCCTGAGAGGTCAATGGCATATTAAGGTCTCCCTATGATCGCAAAACCGTATGCTATTCATGGATTTTAGAGGGTTCCTTTAGCAATCCAAATTTTGTTTCTTATTTGGAGGCATAAATGGAGGCCCACCCTGTTATTCTCCCCCCACCATGTTATGGAATGGGACCAATCTTCCCTTAACTACTAAAAATCTACCGCTGGGTTCAGACCACGTCAGTGAGGTGGGTGAAGGACTGTTTAGATATCAGGATACTCACTCCTCTTTTGGATTTGTGGTGCTATGAAAGCAGTCGATGTTACTTGTGTTTGGAATTTGGAGTTCTGCTCCTACCTTAAAAGCATTTCACTGCAGGAAGCAAATATCTGAATGCATGTTTCGGAGAAGGATCATATTTGGATCTCTTCCTAGGGTGTTAGCCCTCGAGCATTCACCGATGTTACCTTTATGGACGTCATCATTGGTGTGGTGATAAAGGAGACATACCTTCTCAGGCAGGGGGAGACTAATGAATGGAATAATAGAACATATTAAGCAACATGTTAACAAAACAAAGTAAAACTGTAGAAATACAATTAACATCAAATGAATGAAAATACTGTGCTAGCATAACGTATTTTAGGTTCTTCTTCTGAAGCCATTTATGTTTTTTTTTTTTAGCTTTATTTCAATGGTAGATCAGAGAGTTCAGAATAATGTTCAGAACCTCTGTGACCTTTGTGGGGGTGGGGAGTTGGTTCAGTTACAGAAGTCTGTAAAAACCTGATCAGGTTTGCAGGTTAGTTACCACAGCTAATTACTGCTGTGACAAATCCAAGTTTATGGCTCACGTTGGAGAGTTCTTCAAAAAAGGGGGGGGGGGTGATAAAATTGTAGCAGGTGGGAGCAGGAGAAGAAATTTTCCCTTATATGCTCGTCAGGCTAGGAGAATATATATTGATGAAGGTTCTCTGTCACATAGGGGGTCTAGTAGTGCCTAACTGCTTACTCGAAGATTTTTTTTTTTTGTGGGGGAAGGGTAAAGGAAGATATGTCTAGTAGAGCTTGGTTGCTTAACTACGTTTGAGAAGATGCGTTGGGAGTGGGGTAGGGGTGTATGGGTGGGAAGTAGGATGGGGGGGGTGAGGGAGGGGTTAAAAGATGGGGGGGGGGAATGTATTGAGTTAGGGGATTGGGGTTGGCTGAATGAGATCGGGTGTATCCGCGTAGGTTGCCGATTTTAGCTTTAAGGGCTATACTTAAGTGACTGTTTGAAGAATCAATTATAGGCCTTCCATGTTGCGTTTGCGTTTCAGCTGCCGTTGCTTGCAGAGGGACGATTTCTGTTCTTGGGGGATTTTTGTTCTAGGACGGTTGCCAATTTTTCAAAATCAGGGAAGCGATGGCAGTTTCTAGATGGTGTTCTTGGACTGGCATCCAGGAGGTGATTGGTAGTGGGCTAATGTCCAAGATATCACAGGCTCTTTTTGTGATCTGCGGGGTCGTTATTACACATCTCTTCCCTGGTGTGGAGAAGCTCAGTCCAAAGGGGAAAAAGCCATCTAGTACATGATATGGTGGTTTTAGGTGGTGGTTAGTGGGCCGAAAGAAGGCGCCTTATAAGAACAAAATCTCCCTATACCAAGATATTGCTCCCTCCACACTTTATAAGGCGCCTTCTTCGCCCACTAACAGACCACCTAAAAAACCACAATATCATGTATAGATGGCTTTTCCCCTTTGGACTGAGCTTCTCCACACAAGGGAAGAGATGTGTAATAAAGACCCCCGCAGATCCTTCTCCACACAAGGGAAGAGATGTGTAATAAAGACCCCCGCAGATCCACAAAGAGCCTGGGATATCTTGGACATTAGCCCACTACCAATCACCTAAAGATCTGCACTTTCCGTCAACGGCCCTCTCCGGTTTTCCTTTGCACAAAGTCCTCAATTGACTTTCTAAGACCTTCTTTGTGTCCCGCCCCGTCTCTGACGTCCCAGCGGCAGTGATGAGTCTTGCAGTGACTCAGCTGACGCTGAGCTCCTGAATCCTTTTTCCACTTTGGCCGCCTGCCGCCTGATCCTTTTTCCGAAACGCTTTCACATACCCCCACCATTCACTACATACAACAAACATTTGGCATCCTCAAACATGTAGGCCTCTCTAAGCCCTACCTGCACTCCCTCCTTTCCAGCAGGCCAGTTCACATTTCCAGGACCCCGGGCAATTGGAAAACCATTGCCCGGGGCGGCCCCCGAACTGGACGGCCCTGTGTCAGAGAAGAAGCGGTGACCATATCATCGCCCTACACGCCGCTCTTATCCTCTCTCGAGGGAACACGAGTCTATATTCCGCGAACGCAGGACCATCGTGTTGGCACTCCCCTGTAATCACCGTAGCCCGGAGGCCGCCCCCATGAACCCACCGCGTCCTTTAATGATGCTTCATTCCACTCGTATTAGCAGTTTGTATTTACATCAACTTGCTCGAGGACCGAGCTTGCGCCCGTCTTCCTCCTATGGTGCGGTGAAGTGCGCCGGGCTCACTACTTCCCTGTGTGGGCACTGGAGGTCTGAATTCTGGAAGAGTTCCAGACACTCACCCTTTCCAGGGATGCTACCGCTGTTAGCCGTCCCGGCTCCACCCGACCCGACCTCTACTACCAGAATTCGGCCGCACCTGCTCCTGGACTGAAGTCAAGCGTGAAAGCCCTTTCTCCCTTAGAAGGATGCGTTGCCTGCAGACTTCCCTACACCCTCCGTCCCGCCCGGACCATTAGACGCGGCGAGACTTTCCTCCACTTCCTGTCAGATGTTTGGTAGGACCATAGGAGATGAGTAGCACATTCCTGCAACCTAAAACATCCACCATGGTTTGTTAGACCAAGAATAGGTTAGGGACGGTTGGTGGGCGGTCAAGTCGACAACGAAACTTAATCTCTAATGCTTCCAACAATTATGGAAACATTGTTAATTCGCCATCATGGAAAAGAAAAAGAGGTGGTTCGGTTGTGACGATACAGCGCCTAGGACCTATCCCGTCTGGTGGCTTTGCCTGCTGGATGATCGGGGATCCATTCCTGCCCTTTCCCCAGCATCTCGTCTACATCGGATTTAGGGTTTCTGGGCAGGGCTTGGTAGCCGGGGACACTACAGGATAGTAGTCCTCTAGTATCGTCCCGAGTTCTTCTTTCGCCGAGTTCCCGGTCTATAGCGAAGTGGAGGTCTGTTCGTTCTCCACCTCTCCACCATACTTATTTTTCCTGGAAGGGTCTCTGCTACTTGGCTCTCCACCCCTGCCTTGCCTTTCCTTTTCTCTTCTTGGCCTTTGTTCAGTGGTCTGGATCTGTGGAGACAAAGAAACAAGGTCTTGGGGGAGAGGGGAAGTTCTCCCCATGTAGGCTCGGGGATCAGCGCGGGGAGGTGTTTGGGTTAGTGCCGCTTTTCCTGTGGGTTTGCCTTATGGGCTGGTGGCTGAAACTCTGAGAGCCCCAACTATGGGGGTGATGGTGGTCTCAGGGAGGGAATGCGGGGATTTGGAGTTGGCCTGGAGTGGAGGGAGGGAAGGTGTCACCTTCTTTGTCTTACCCGTCTGCATTTTTTGACCACCGTTGGCCACATTCCTTGTACGTCTGAGTCACCTTCTTTGACGCCTTCTTTTGTTCTTGCTGCTGCCGTTGGTCACTCGACACCTTTGCTTGGATTTTCCTTCTGTTTGGTCCTCACAGGGGAGCGAGCTTCACCCCTTTCCCGGAGCCGAGGCCCCACCACCTCCGCACCCACCCCGTTTTCCCTCCTTTTGGACAGGTTTTGTTAACAGGTCCAGTCAGGCCGCCAGGTTCAAGAATATTTTTCTGGGACATCTTTGGTTTCATGTCCTGTAACCCTGCAATTCTATGCAGGCTCCTTCCCGTCCTCCTGCAGCTTCATATCTTATGACCCATTCTTGTCACACCTCCTGCAGGTTGCATCATATCTTGATAATAGATAAGGCCGTGGGAGTTGTCCCACATTGAAGCTGGGGCAGTCTGTTTTAAATCCGTCTTCTGAGACAGAATCCTTCCTGCATCAGGACGTCGCAGGCCCACTTGCCCATCCCAAGTTGTAGCAGTTCATGACTTGTTGGGACGCCCTCACCACACCGTGCATCCCTTTGGAGGAATGTCTCGATGTCCTTGCCGTGGGTCCGCAGGTTCCAAATTGACAACTATATCCTCCTCTCCTCCATCTGTAGCAGAGGCAAGCTGCAAGATTTTGGAAACGGGGGAATCCGCGTCGCAAGCGTTTCACTGGCTTCCATTACCATCCTTGAGCCTATAGACACCGACATGGGAATGAAGAGCTCACATAATACGATCCGGCAACCATGGCTTTGGATCCAAAGATCGTGGCTCAGATCCCCTGGTCCAGCAATCTTCTTACAGAAGTACTTCCTGGACGTCTGGTTGTCGAAGGACTTTACAAGGATCCTTGTAGTATCCCGTTGAGTGACGAATGGACGCACTTCTTCAGGTCACAACTCCTCTCTCCCTATCCCCTTTACAGGATGCGATCATCATGCCGCAGTGACGACCGTTCATACGCCGCTCTCATATGTCTGGAATCTAGACCTACACACTCATGCATCCCACAAGAGCATTCCAGCAAGTCCGCGCAGTATGAGGTCCCCCATGCTACATACCGCGCCTGGCGAGGGAGACCGTCCCTAGCCCGAGGCATTCCTGCCAGGGTCTAGGATTTCACTGCTAGAGGGAGCAGCTCGTCCACCGTCAAAGGGGCAGCCATTGGCAGGTGACCTGCAGGATCAAGGGGGTTTAGTGATACTACCTAGGCGTAGAACCTCTCACGGCTTCTGTGTCTAGCTGGTTTTCGGCGGCGGAGGGCGTCTGTAGAAGTCGGCGACGTACTCCCATCACTGGCGTTTTTTCCCCTGCCCCTGGGCAGGCTTTCCGGCTCTTGGTCGCGCAGCATCGCAGTCAGGGTGTTCTTTGGCCATGACTGGACTTTACCTTAAAAAAGGAAATAGTTTGCACTTCGCATCCCACCTCTCCAGGTTGTGTCCATTTGGCACCAAACTCCCAAGTGACTTTTAAGACCTCTTCGTGGGGTCTCCCGAGCGTCCTCTCTCGGACCGGCCACCGGCAGTGTAGGGGTCGGCAGGATCTCAACTGACCCTGGAGCCTCTGAAGTCATCTTTGTCACTTTTGCCGCCTGCCGCCTGCCTTGTCCTAAAAAGACACTTTAACATCCTCCACCCATTCACGCAGTAACAAACAAACATTTGTCCTTCCTCAAAACCATGTAGGCCCTCAAGCTCCTCCTTCACTCCTCCTGTCCAGCAAGGCACATTCATTTCCAGACCCTCCACTCCAGGGCAAGGTGGAAAACCATGGCCCAGGGCGTCCCCCCCGAACCTGGCGGCCCTCGTGTGTCCGAAGAAGAAGCAGGGACCATAGAATACCCACATCCCTTGATCGCTCTAGCAGTTGAACATCAAGTCTACTATCCGGGAAACGCAGTGAGCCACCGGGCCGACTCCACTTAATAATCACGGAGCCGCACCTCCCAGCACACCGCACCGCGTTCCTCTCTGAATAAGATGGCGTCAGTTACCACGCTCTATGTGCATTGTTGTGATCCTTGCTCGGACCGTCTGCGCCCGCTCTTACCTCCGTATGGCGTTCGACATCCGTGCACTAGCCCTATACGCCCGGGGGCGCCGAGGTCAGCATCGGAAAGGTGCGCAGCACCTCGCCGGCACGCGGCGATGCGATAGTCACGCCATTCTGTATTGAGCCGGGCCGGGCTCACCCGCGTCCTCGACGTCGAGCCGTTCTCCCAGTCTATGCGTGCGTGTCAACTATGTCTTCTCCTTGGAGCGGAACAGGTGAGAGCTGCTGCCCTGTAGGTGGCGTAGCCTCGGGCTTGGTCCGCACACCATGCTCGGTCTGGGGGCACACGCCAGCCACCCCGGACAGGTGGGTTTCGCTGTGCTCCCGATCTTGCCGTGGACTTAGTTCGGAATTAGATACTCGGGATATGGACGAGACACGATTCCGCACTAACATCACCCGCCGTCGGAGCATCACAAAGTCCTTATATCCGAGATCAAAAGCGTAAACCCGTCCGGAGGTCGGTGCCGCACTACATACGCACTCGCGCAGACGCATTCATGCCTGCTGGGTACGACCTAGGAGAGCTTCTGCAACAACAATCTTTTCACAGAGTTAGCATCGCGCGAAACGACATACTCTAATCTCATGTGGAAATTAATTCGCCATCCATGGAAAAAGAAAAAAGTGGTGGTTAGGGTTTGGTGACGATACAGCCCTGTGACCTATCCCGTTCTGGTGGCTTGCCTGCTGGAGGATCGGGGATCCTTTTCCATTTCCACAGGCTCTCGTCTATCATCGATTGAGGTCTGGCAGTCGTGGTACCGGGACCTCAGGATAGTAGTCCTCTAGTATCCGTCCCGATTTCTCGTCCCCAGAGTCCGGTCTATAGCGGGAGTGGAGGCTGTGTCGTTCCCCACCAGTACTATTTGCCTGGTAGGTCTCTTTGCTACTGGCTTCTCCCCTGCGTTCCTCTTCCTTTTCTTCTTTTGCCTTTGTCTCAGTTGTCTGATCTGTGGAGACCAAAGAGACCAGAGGCTTGGGGAAGGAGAGGGGAGTTCCCACCATGTAGGCTAGGGGATCACTGGGGGAGGGGTTTGGGTTAGGCCGCTGCTTCCTGGGGTTTGCGTATGGCTGGTGGCCTGAACTGCGGAACCCCAACTAGGGGTGATGGTGGTCTCAGTGGGGGAAGGGAGGGTTTGGAGTTGGCGGGGAGAGGGAGGAGGTGTCACTTCTTTGTCTTACCCTCCTCAGTTTTGACACCTTAGGCCCATTCCTGGACGTCTGAGTTCACCTTCTTTACGCTTCTTTGTTCTGTCGCCGTTGGTCCCATCGACACCGTTTGCCTGGGGTTTCTTTGTTGTCTCAGCAGGGAGCGAGCTTCAGCCCTTTCCCGGAGCGAGCAAGCCACCTTCCACCCACGTTTTCCTCCTTTGTTGACAGTTTTTGTAGACATTTCATGTCATGGCTCGAAGGTTGGCAAGTTACATTTTCCTGGGGACAATCTTTGGTTTTCATGTCCCTGTAAACCTGCAATTCTGCAGCTCCTCTTGCAGGCCGTTCTCGATGACCACTTGTCTCACCACTCCTGCAGTTTGCAGTCAATCCGATCATACGATAAAGGCGTGGGAGTTGGCCCAACATAATGCTTGGGGCCGGTGTTGTAATACCGTCTTCTGATACAGATCCTTCTGCAGCAGGACTGTCGCAGCCCACTTGCCCATCCAAAGGTTGGTAGTCAGTTTCAGTGAACCTTTTTGGGACACCTCACCACTCGTGCAGTACCTTGGGTAGGAAGTCTCGATGTCCTTGGCCCGTGGTTTCGCGCAGGTTTTCCACATTGACACATTATCCTCCCTCCTCCATCTGTACAGGCAGCTGCATAAAATTTGGAAAGGGAACTCCGGCGTCGCAGCTTTCACTGCTTCCCAGTACCTCTTACACGACCAGACATGGATATGAAAGTCACATAAAGATCCTCGGCAACCATGGCTGGGATCCCAAGATCTCGTTGCTCAGGATCCCTGGTCCAGCCACCTTCTAACAGAAGAGTCCTTGGCAAGGTCCCCACCCTTCCTTCCACCTACCTGTCACCGCTTACAAGGAAATCAGGCCCCGTATCCCCTCATGTAGGGAGGGAGCTTTGGGGCTCCTGGGTGGCGTTCTTGAACCCGAGAAGTGGTTGGGGGCTTTTGGTTGGGACAGCCTGCAGTCCTGGGGTCTGTACCCCTCGGGTCCTGGGTCTTTAGCCTCCAGTCTGGGTTTCAATGCCTCGTTCTTGGGGCTTCCTCTCTCCAGTCCTTGGGGCTTCCTAGGGGGTCTTCTTCTGCTTCTTACCTTCCTCCTTGCCTCCTCTGTGTCTGGCCTGGCTTCGGCTTGCATTGGGGGGTTAAGAAGAATTGTTCAGAATCCTGAGCGGGTCCGCAGTGCAGAGCCTTTCCTCCCAGGTGAGAAAGATGAAATTTTCCTTCTTGGTCCGGAGAGTTACTAGCCGTCGCTAGAAAAGGTTCTCTCCGCAAATTCCTTCCAGAAGAAACGAAAGAAGACTCTGAGAAGAAAGTCAATCCCAGATATTAATCCAAGTTTTTTCCAAGAAGCAGCAAGAAAAAGACAACTCTTCCAAATCTTTTCAAAATCCAGGGGTTCCTCTCAGATCTTCGTCTCTCCAGAGTTCGGATCTGGATCCAAGGTAGTACAGATGACTACCCGTTGATCTTATGCCAAAGGCAGAGAAGGCCGCTATCTATCGCTAAGTCCTGCCTTCTCTCATGTGAAATGCCTATGCGCCCTGCCCTGTTATGTGTTTTTTTTTATTGGAATTAATAAGACGATTGGATATCTCCGTGAGTTGCTGTTTTTTTTCAAACATTTAAACATAAAAGATCTAAGAAGGCATAAATCTATAATATATATAAATTGATGCATTAATTGATAAGTGATTAATAATAATTCATAAAATCATATGGGATCCATATTCCCCAAGACATGCGTGCTACTGGAACAGCGATTTCATCACATAGCTGGCACATATGGGTTATGTGTGTCTGTGCACGCAAGTTTATGACCACCAGGTATTATTCCTTAGAAAGCATTTTGTCATATTCTTACCATTTCCTCCTCCCCTTACATTCTTTAGCCTCTCACCCAATTCCTGACTCCTCCTGAGATCGCATACTCATCTCTTCTACAGACTCTACGTAACCAAACGATCAATCCCTCTCGCCGGATCAACATACCTTCAAAGAGCTTTCAGGCTGACATCTTCAGCGCGCTGCACAGCTCATCAACCAGAACATACTGCGCATTGCCCGACTACGCGCAGTTCTCGCCTTTCGGACATTTAAAACCAGATAAGCCAGGCGGGGGCCATCACACGCTCCTGCCCGTTTGCTACAAGCATCATAAGTAGACAATCGAATTGAGTTATTGATATCTAATTACTAGGCCTATGGCGGAAGCCTGACCAACCGTGCAAGATGGATGCCTGAAAGAGAGCTCCCGATTGCATGCTAAACCCACGGCTAAAATAGGCGCTCTACCCCCAGAAATGGATAAATCCGTGTAAGAAAGTGGCGGAAACGTGTGCCACACACAAAAGCAGAAAAATCACGAGACCTGGAGAAATATCCCTTAAAAGCTAATTTCCCTTCCCCGTTGCCGCGGCCCTCGCAAGATGGTGCCGGAACCCCGCCGGAATCAGACGACGCCAGAATACTCGAGGCAGAGAGCCAGGCGCCAGATCTGAGAGAGACAGATCGCCCTCCCCTGATCCAAGAAAAACACTTCAAAGGTACTGGCACAAGCTCTAGCCCCAGTTTTTACAATAACTTAGCGCGCTAGCAGAAGACGTATGTCTGTGGCAGGAGGTAAAACCCTAGAAAAATACCAGCCGTCCATTGTGGATTTTAGTGCAGCTTAGCACACAACATGGCAGTACAAGCGATGGGCTAACACACATACTGCAAATAGAAGACCAGGAACACAGAAACACGCACGAAGTGCGGATAAAAGGACTACCTGGGCATATGCATTTGACACATGCTGCAGAAAACTGCTAAACGATATTCTCTCCTTTCTTCGCTTTGTCCCGAAGAACGCTAACAACATCATCATAGAGAGGATACACATCCCTGCGGCCTCTACCTCGCAATGAATCCGCCGAAGATTAAATATGCGGATTATTAATTACCAAGACACAGCTGCAATACTTAAAGCTGCCAAAGAAATTAAGACTGGAATGCTGAGAAAAAATCTCCCTATACCAGATGTGCTCCCTCCACACTTTATAAAGGCGCCTCTTCTCCGACTAACAGACCACTAAAAAACCACAATATCAGTATAGATGGCTTTTTCCCCTTGGACTGAGCTTCTCCACACAAGGGAAGAGATGTGTAATAAAGACCCCCGCAGATCCACAAAGAGCCTGGGATATCTTGGACATTAGCCCACTACCAATCACCTCCTGGATGCCAGTCCAAGAACAACATCTAGAACTGCCAGCGCTTCCTCTGATTGAAAAATGGGCAACCGTCTCTAAGACAAAATCCCCCAAGAACAGAAATCGTCCCTCTGCAAGCAACGGCAGCTGAAACGCAGAACGCAACATGGAAGGCCTATAATTGATTCTTCAACAGTCACTTAAGTATAGCCCTTAAAGCTAAAATCGCGCAACCTACGCGTGATACACCCGATCCATATCAGCCAACCCCAATACCCTAACTCCAATACATTCCCCCCCGCCTCTTTTAACCTCCTCCCTCACACTCCCCCCATCCTCTTCCCACCCATACCCCCTACCCCACATCCCCAACCTCTTCTACAAACGTAGTTAAGCACAACCAAGCTCTACTAGACCATAATCTGTCCTTACCCCTCACCACACAAAAAAATAAAATCTTCGAGTAAGCGTTAGGGCACGAACTAGACCCCCTATGTGCAGAGAACCTTCATCAATATGATATGTCTCCTATGCCTGAACGAGCATATAGGGAAAAATTTCTTCTCCTTGCTCAACACACCTCTCTGCTAACAATTTTATCACCCCCCCCCCCTTTTTTTTGGAAGAACTCTCCAAAGTGAGCCATAACTTTGATTTGTCACAGCAGGAAATTAGCTGTGGTAAATAACCTGCAAACCTGATCAGGTTTTTACAGACTATCTGTAACTGACCAACTCCCCACCCCCACAAAGGTCACAGAGGTTCTGAACATGAGTCTGAACATCTCTGATCTTACCATTGAAAGAAAGCCAGTAAATGGCTTCATAAGAAAGAAACCTAAAATACTTTATGCTAGCACAGTATTTTCATTTCATTTGATGTTAATTGTATTCTTACAGTTTACTTGTTTGTTAACATGTATGCTTAATATGTTCTATTATCCAGTCATTAGTCGCCCACTGCCTGAGGAAGTAGTGTCTCCTTTATCACCACACCAATGACGTCCATAAAGGTAACATCGGTGAATGCTCGAGGGCTAAACACACCTAGGAAGAGATCGCAAGTGATGATCCTTCTCTGAAACATGCATTCAGATATTTGCTTACTGCAGGTACAATCACTGCTTTCATAGCACATACCACATACCAAAAAAAAAAAGGACAATCACTGCTTTCATAGCACCACAAATCCAAAAGAGGAGTGAGTATCCTGATATCTAAACAAGTCCCTTTCACCCACTCACTGACGTGGTCTGACCCAGAGGGGAGATTTTTAGTAGTTAAAGGGAAGATTGGTCCCATTCCAGTAACACTGGCCTCCATTTATGCTCCAAATAAGAAACAAATTGGATGGCTAAAGGAGACACTACTTAAAATCCATGAAATAGCAGACGGTTTGCGGATCATAGGAGACCTTAATATAGCCATTGATCCCTCTCAGGACAGCTCTAAAGGAACCACCATGTACTCACAAAAATCATTAAGTTCCTTACACAAATGTTTCCAGGAGTTAGGAATTACAGACGCATGGAGGACTCTGCACCCAAACACACGTGACTTTACGTTTTATTCACACGTACACAATTCTTATCAAAGAATAGATTATCTTCTAACCTCCTCAACATATATAGACACACTAGAGCCGAGATAGGCCCGATAACAATATCAGACCATGCTCCCGTATCAGTGAACCTCTCCCTAGCAGAAATCCCAAAGAAAACTCTCATTTGGCGCTTAAATGAAACATTACTAGACTCACAAGAAACAAACAAAATTGCATCTGGAATTGAGCTTTTCTTCAAAGAGAACACAACAGAAGGGCTTTCCAAGACAATAATATGGGAAACACACAAAGGGGTGATAAGCGGAGAACTCAAAGCTATAGGAGCCAGAAATAAAAAGATGAAAAATGAGACACTGAATAAACTTCAGCCCTAGAAGCAACAACAAAACTCTCACAGATCCAACAGCATAGGGAAAAAACTCAATAACTTGAGAAATTAGTTACTGAACCACTTAAACATTAAATCAGCCAAACAATACCAATATGCTAAATTCAAATATTATGCACACGGCAATAAAGGAAATAAACTTATGTCACACCTCATGAAGAAAGACAGGGATGCCACATTTATCACTTCATTGACCATTCAAGAAAAAGGGAAACTTAAGAAATCCAAGGATATAATTGATGCATTTAGATCTTACTACACAGATTTATATAATATCAATGCATCCTCCCCAATGGACAAGGCACAAAAACTAGAAGCCACGAAAACTTTCCTACAAAAAATAAAATTACCTTCCCTAGATAAAACTGCAGAACTCTCACTCACTCAACCAGTAACACAGGAAGAAATCGCAGATATAATTCATTCCCTTCCATTGAATAAAAGCGCAGGCCCAGACGGACTCCCTTATAAGAAATTTAAGAAAGTGCTTATACCATATATAGTGGAGTGGTGCAATTCTCTCCTTACAGGGAACTCCCTTCCACCACAAGCGTTAGCAGCCATTGTCACAATATTACCCAAGCCGGGTAAGAATCTAGAACAATGCGGAAGTTACCGTCCAATATCCTTATTAAACGTGGATATTAAAATCTGGGCCAAACTTTTAGCCAAGCAATTGAGTCCATACCTCCCATCGCTTATCAATCCAGAACAAACAGGGTTTGTCCAGGGAAGAGAAGGTAACCATAACTCCACAAGGGTAATACACGCTATACATTATGCACAAACAAAGAAAATCCCCCTAGTCCTCCTTGGTACGGACGCAGAAAAGGCGTTCGACCGAGTGGACTGGTCATTTATGAGGGAAACCCTAAAAAAATTTGAAATACCAACACAATTCATAAATGCTATAATGACGTTATACAGCCACCCAAACGCAAGAATCAAAGCCAATGGAATTTTATCCAATCCTTTCAATATTTCCAACAGAACACGTTCCTACCCTTTTTATATTAGTCATGGAAACGCTACTACAAACTTTTAGATCAACATGGGAAATAAGGGGTCTAAAAGTAGGAAACTCCACACACCTTAACGCAGCATTTGCGGAACATTTACTCCTGATGCTGACAGACCCAAGCACAGCCTTCCCGCAGATAATAAAAATACTGCATGAATTCGGACAAGCATCTAATTTCAAAATCAACCTGACTAAATCAGAAGAATTATGCCTTTAAATGGCAAACCTCTAAATTGAAATACTTGGGAATACACATAACCACGCAATGTTCTTCCTTTTTCACCGAAAATTACACTCCTTTATTAACGCAAATAACAAACATGTTAAACTCATTAGCATTGCCATATATCTCATGGTTGGGACGGAAAAACTTACTACAAACATTTGTAATGCCCAAACTCTTATATCTCCTACAAACATTACCCATAAAAGTCCCTAAATCATTTTTCAAGAAACTAAAATCCCTGTATACATCCTTCTTGTGGAAAGGCAAGAAAGCCAGGGTCCCTTATGATAGACTAAAACTCAAAAAAGAGAATGGTGGTTTCAATCTCCCAGATGCTATAAGCTACTATAGAGCTATACACCTAAAAAGATGGATACAGCTACACAGCCAAAAACTAATAAATCCAAGTATAGAAATAGAACTAAGCACTTTAGAAAATGCACAAAAAGCACAATTATGGGGTATTAAAGCAATGGGAATTTGTAAAAATTTAATCACAAAAGGGACAATAACAACAATTCAGGAGCTTAGCTCAGAATTCCACCTATTAAGCAACCCACCATCACTCCTACCAGGCAACTTAATACCCATTTTAATAAACCCAAATAAGGAGACAAACTCGGCTGCTCTATGGGCACACTGGGCAAAGATTCCACTGAGGACGATTCACAATAAGACAATCCAACAATTGTTAGACAGAGAACAACACCAGACACCGGTTCTTAACTTTCTACAAAAGGAAAAAATCAAATATAATCATACACAACTAAAAATAAAATACCCCATAAGGCAAGACCCTACTTGGTTAGAAAAATGGCTCTTGAAAGACACACTACCGAAAGGGACAATATCTTTATTATACTCATATATCTTATCTCAAGGGTTAAACGCAACTCCGGCGTATATAAAAAGGTGGGAAACAGACTTACACATGTCGTTCAATCCAACACAGATCAAACAAATACATCGTCGCTCACATGGTTTTTCAAGGTGTGTCAAACACAAGAAAACTCTACAAATTGATGACATGATGTATGATACACCCTTAGTCACTAGTCCAAAAGAAATTAATTAAAAGTGACAACTGTTGGAGATGCGGTAATGCAGGAGGAAACCTGGGACACATATATTGGCGGTGCCCAAAACTCTTTAAATACTGGGCAGAGATACAAACTCACATAAGGATAATTACCAAGAAGCAGATAACACTAACTCCAGAGACAGTCTTACTCTGGATACCAAATAGCACGTGGGCACCGGGCAGGAATGATCTGACCACACATATGGCCCAGGCAGCCAAGCTCCTTATTCCACCTAAATGGCTACAAACAGAGGCACCCAAACTTTCAGAGTGGATTAGTAGAGTAGATGAATTGTACCGCTTGGAAGAAACAGCAAGTTGGGAGACGAGAACCCATTACAAATTTAAGAAAATATTGGATCCATGGTGTATATTCAGAAACCCTCCACCATAGACACTACTGAAGAGAGGCTCTACTCTCTTGTGAGCGATTCAATGAAATTACAAAAATAGGGCAGACAACACAAGTGTAAATGAGTCAATAGATTTAAACAAGACATGGACAAAGGCTTCATATAAAGGCAGCTACCACATATGGCGAATTAGATGACTGGAAAATTATAACACTATCTGCTTATACATACATCTGTATGTAAATAGTGCTAATAAGTTATTGATGTATTAGAAACTGTTAAAAAACATTTAGCGACAGAGTTATAAGGGTGTAAATCCAAATGCAAACTGTCATTCCTTGTATAGCTATTTGATATATTGTTAAGTGGATTTGTGATTGTATATCAGATGCACACAAAAATGATGTAAAACGGTCTTCTATGTTTATACTTTTATAAAATCAAATAAAAAGTTGTATATAAAAAAAAATGACTAGGCCTTTTAGTTAGAAACAGATATATTTGATCCTCATATAAACTAAACCTGCTTTTCCTGTCTCTATTTTGCCAATAGAACTCATCATAGACGCTCCCAAGCACAACAAGGAGAAAAAAAAGTCCATCCATACCTTTATATGCCCCGTATTAATATGATTTTAGCTGGCCGTCCATCTTTTTTATGCCATACATCTCAGCATACGGGAAAAATTTTGACGAACTGCAATAGGGTCGGTACCACTTTCCCCTGCATTTCATCTTGTTATCTAATTACCACTTGTTACCATGTATATGTCTACACGTGTTTATATATATTTGCTATGAATTATGTATTTTTTATGAATTAGAAAGTTCATATGGATATTTCAAAGACCTATGAATTTTTTATAAATATATAAATTATGCATAAATTTAGATTTTTTTTTACGCATTCTCTTATACATCTTTTATGTTTGTAGAAAATTATAGATACTTTCTTATTTGGACCTGATGAAGTGAGCGGTACTCCCCGAAAAGCGCTGTCCATCATTTTACGTTATTGACTAAATAAATCATTGTGAATCCAGAGCAGCGCAATATCAGCCTAATTTTTATTCTCCTCCTGCATCCCGAATGGTGGAGGGGGGGTAGGCCAGTCGTGGACAGCTGTGACCCTCTCCGAGTATGGCTCAATTCCGTCAGCACTCACCACATAGGTATTTCGCACTAGGCTGTAACAGATGGCACTTGGATGGTTTAACCTTCAACCCATGCTGGATCAGGATTTGGAAAACTTCAGCCAGATGTTGGAGGTGATCCTCATAGGTCTGGGAGTAGATGATGATATCCAAGTGTAGTAAGATAGTCTTGAAGTTTCATTGTCCCAAACATCTCTCAATTAGTTGCTGAAATGAGCCAAAGGATATGTCATTGAATTCAAATAGGCCCATTGGGGTGTTAAAGGCCGTCTTCTCCCTATCTGCAGGTGCCATGGCCATTTGCCAGTAGCCACAGGTCAGGTCGAGGGTGGAGAAGAAGCCAGCTGAACCTAAAGGCCACAAGGGATTCTTTGATCCGGGGCAGTGTCCTTGTGGGTGTTATTGTTGATATTTCAATAGTCAGCATAGAAACAAAGGGTTGTATCCTTTATCACAATGACCACAGGAGAAGACCACGGAGTGTGGCTCTTCTGGATGACATTGGCTGTCTTCATTTCTTGTACCAGCTTCTTCACCTCCTGATAGCAGGTCGGAGGAATGGGCCGATACCTCTCCTTGATATGAGGATGAGAACCAGTGGATCAAAGTGGTCTGTCCAAACTCCAATGGATGTTTCCTGAAGGCCTGGTGGTGCTGCATGACGAATTCCAGTACGCCTTGCACTTGATCCGCAGGAGTGATATCGTCATCTCCAATGTTGAGCTCAAGCCACCAGGATTGCTCGGCAGGTTCGCCTTCAACACTTTGGTTTACCTCCAACTGTTGGGAGGCAGACAAGGAGGCTTCCACCAAGTCTTTGGGCTGGACACCCATGGCTTGGTATCTTCTCAGATCCACCAGGGTGTCTCCCACATTTAACAATCGGATAGGGACCTGAACTCAGGATACCGTGACTAGGCTCCTGGCTGCAAAAACGGGTCTTCATCGGCTGGTAGAGGTTCTACCATACCAACATCTCAGTCCCAGGTTGAAGGTGGACAGGTTGAGGATCTTTGATCCAGATTCTGCAAAGTTCTCCATTGGGGCCAGCAAATTTCTGTTGCGCTGCCAGGACTTGCATTGTCTCTTAAATCACCTTCCTAGTGTCACTGGGCATCGATGGTATGGAATTCTGGAGAACCTTCGGCACTCCTTCACATTGTCGGAGGACATTGGTACCCAACACAAGCCTTGGCATTCAGGTGGAATCTCGGGGACTTAGAGGTTCATCCCTTGAAGGTCATCCCGTAGCTTCAAATGTTTGTTGTTTAACCAACAGCACTTGTTCTCTTCATGTCTGTATTGGTGGCAGTAGCCACACCATATTCTTGGTCTTCTTCAACTCCAGGTGTTCAGGGACTTTGCTGAAGTTGATCACTGTTTGGCCCAGTAGTCACGGAGGGCAACTGTCGGTAAAAAGTCATCCCTTGAAGGGGGAAGTCACCTTCAACTGCGCCAGTCGAGCAAGCATTTTTCTCATCGTATTTGCCAGGATAGTGTCCTGCTCTGAGAGGACAGCATCTTCTTCAGACACCATGGGCCAATTACGCTGGAGAAGTGTCTACAGCAGCATCTTCAAGAACCACAGGCTCAGACTCCTCTTGGGGCCCAGTAGGCAAGCATCTAAGAGAAAAGAAGCCTAGGAGTGTTGAAGAGATAGCATTTTTAATTGACATTTATGATGCTTATCCAGAATCCCATTAATAAATTATTCCTGCAGGGCTTGGTCAGAATTCTCAGCCTCTTTAGAGTCAAGGCGGATGATTGCTCTTTCCCTACACAAGGGGTGGAAGGCAAGTCTCTAAGAGATTCTTGGGGCTTCTGTCTTTCCCCAAAGAATTCTGTTTCAGCTCGGAGGCAGGACACTTCTCAAAGGTGGTGCACAGCCTATTGAAGATTTGGGCCACATTTTGGGCGTTCCGCTCGGGGCCAAGACTTGACTTCCCAGAGAGCTGTTCCCTTTAATTACCCAGTTAAGATGCCAATTTTCTGCTCTTCTGTGAGCAGTTACAGAGTGAAGGTAGCTAGCATCTTAGCTCTAAATTTGGAGAGAGTGTGTAACTTCCCTTCATAGTGAGGTAACCAGGGGGCCCCAAGAAAGTAGTGCATAGTCAGAGGAATAACCGTGGTGGCACTTGTTGTAGTAGAACAAGGCGGGCATTCCGTTGCCCTGATGAGGGTTCTGGTGAGAGGAGTCACTCCAGCACAGTGTCCTCTTCCTGATCCGACATGGTCGGCTAGTATCCCTGAGTCTGAGGGACTAGGAGGCTTATCAATGTCTATTGCTATGGTTGATGGCTGGTAATGGGGACACGGTCCCTTTGAGTCGACTGGAAGAGTTACGGGCCCGAGGAGAGGTCTTGGGAGCCCAAGGACAACATCATGGACCTTAGTCTTCTTCAGAGGTGCCTTCAGGCCAAGAAGAGGGGGAGGCCTAAGGGGAGTTACTGTCACGGGTGCTCCTGCAACACATGTCTCAAGTCTTGCTAAAAAATGCTGCTTCTTATGGTCCAAAGTCAGGACGCGGTCTGGAAAAAACGATGAAAACACTGATAAAATGTATCAACAATCTCTCAGAAAGCAGAACCCCTGCACTGCCTCCTCTCACCCAATATCCCGACACTAACCTGTGTAGGGCCTTGAATGAATCATTGGGCACATGACTAGAGCAGAGCTGGCTCTGTGCTGCACTGTAGTAGTGATAGAGTCCAGATCTTCTGGCTCCTCAACACAGCTCCCTATGTAATTATATAGGGAATAGTTGCAGGCACCAGCCACCCATCCCACTCCACTTTTAATTTGAAAGTTTCAGGTTTAAAAAGGTGCGTGGTCAGACATAGGGCAGCACTCCAAAGGTATACAGTTGAAAAAAGGTACGTTTTAATTCCATCAAGTGAGGAGCAATGTTTCGGCTATAGTGTCAGCCTTTCTTCAAGCAGTGAACATACTAAGATACAAAGTTTATATAGGTGCCTTTTGATACATCATTTTAGCAAATAAACAGTACAATACAGATCCACTCTTCATTAAATGCATAATGATTATTCTCTATGCAAAAAATATTATAGACTTTAATAAGTGTGTTGAAAGTACTATGATAAACTTTTATTGCAAATATAAAGATAAATAAGTGTCATCCTCCTAGGCGGATCCAGCATATAAAAATTAAATATCTCCGGTTACTGTATTAAAGGCTCCTACTCTGGGGACCATCACGTTTAGTATAAAAATCTATTGGCATGTCAGAGGACACTACCAGTGGTACCATGCGTCTTATCAAGATCACCCATGTGCGGGTGTGTACTTCATAGAGGCCAAACATAGTATGCGGTCACATGATTCCTGTCCATCCACATGTATGTAAAAGATTGGTCGTATAGCACACAAGGCTGATATATGTGAAAAAATAATAATATGAGAGGGTAACGTCCCCATCAGTGGTCCAAAAATGTTCAATAAGTTACAAAAAAAGGAAAATGTGGAAAACAATAATTAACCCAGCATATGAACAGCAAATGGCGATATGTGGTTGCAGTTAACCATTCTTCCATACCCTGCCAAGGGAAGGGAAGCCATCATCATCACCCTGGCACAATGATTACTATTTTAGTTAGGTCACCACTGGGGATAAAACCTTCTAAAATATAGTGGACTATGGTACCATTATATTTATATATAGTGCCCCAACAGTACTCATACTTATTGAAAAATCAACAATAACATAAATACTTTAGAAAAAATCTGTAGAACACTGGAATTGGATCCTAAGAAGCACTGATAGGCAAATCTGCATGATGTGTAAATTAAATATCTGTCAGGATGAACCGCGGACCCACTGACCCAGGCTGCAGCTCTACCAACTGAGCTATGCAACCTTCTGGGACAGCTCCAGTGTTGATCCTTGGCCTAGTCTTTGACTTTCCAGTTCTAGTTCCTGTTTCCTGGCCTTGCTCCAGCCCTTCCTAGATTGGACTACCTATTTAAAACCCAGCCTTGCCTATACTTCCTTGCAAGATTATTGTTTCTTCAGCCTGTAGATCTAGCTCGTCTCTCCTTTCTCCTCGATTGACTCTCTATTGTGCAACGAACCACCGGCTTACTCTGACTACGATACTGCCTGCTCCTCTGGTACTGCTAAGCCTCCCCTGTGTTTCGACCTCTGGTTTACTGACTACAATTCCTGCCTGCAATAACTCAAGTAAGTTACAACACTATACTCCAAAACAAGACCCGATCGTTACAATATCCTTGCAAACACCTAGATCCATGTAAGAGCAGTAACTAGGGAATATGGGCGCTACACCCACCTCATTTTATAAGGATATTAAGATCATACGGTTTGTGCATCCCAATTAAATACCCATTCGAGTTCACATTTGCTCAATAGTTTAATATGACACCCCAACGTCATAGTGTTGGTATGCAATCAATGACTCTAATTTTGTGTGTGATTTTGAAATGCCCAAAATGTTTAGTGTTAAGGACTGGAAGATCAGTGCTACCTGTGCGATTGTATATTACCCAGCTAGGACATCCCCGAAGATAAGATCTAGTACACATTTTTTCAAGCTTAGAAATATAAGGTCTCGCCTGAAATAAGACCTAGTGGCAGTAATTGCTACACCCCCACCCACCTGCCAAACATTAATATGAGTAGATCTTTTAGATACTGCAAAAGGCTGTGACATGGGTGAAGAATTCATGGGTAAAAACACTGGACTGTTTGGTACAAGCAGCATACCGAAAAAGGGGGTCATGAAGAAAGGAAGTGCTATGCAAACGAGATTTCGGGCCAAAGATTTCAAAGAAATGAAGTCACAAGAAATTAAGCATGCAATTTACTTTGGAGGGTTATAAGAATGCACAGAAGTTGGTTCGGTTTTTTTTTCTTCCAAAAAACATCCCCTGGAAATAAAAACTAGTGCCTCTTAGGAGCAAAAAAGAATATAAGACACTGGGATTATTAGGGTAGCACTTTTGTGGACTGTTCATGGTTTTCGAGATTTGGGCCGCGGGAACAGGTATTTAGCAGGGGATGTGTGCACGAGATCGAATTTTGGCGCAGCTGCACTGTCTTCCATGTGTTCAGAAATCGGGGGGCGGGCCATCAGACAATCCGACGGATTCGGATGAGCGCGGGATTTACTTTCAATTTGTGTCGCAAGACAATGGGGCACATTTACTTCCCGGTCCTGTCGATCCAGCAGGCGCATTCTCCGTCAAGGATTCGGGTCTTCCGGCGATCACTAAGCTAGTGCACCCGATATCCACAGGTGTCGCTGCTGCGCCGAGGTTTGCCTGGGTGCATGTAGTGCGTGTCAAGCGACACATTTTTGTACCCGACGAAAAGTAGCGATTCTATGACACATGCGCCACTTCTGGCGCAAGGCATACAAACCGCAAAGTCTCCCTTGCGCTTTGTACTCAGCTGTCAAGCAGGACTCACGCGATAAGTTCCAGCCCCCCGGTTATGCCATTTACACATATCATCCCTAAGCCTTTCTTTACTACATTAGGTATATATCCTACCTCTCTATAGTGGCAACCTACCTCCTTTCCACGTGCCAAGCTCACCGGCTCACCCATACATTAAGATAACCTTCCTCTTTATCGTAACCCGATTCCCCCCATATGTGTATTTATTAATAACTTTGACGCCCTTCTCCCCACTCAGGCATTCAATTCAGTACTACAGGACCTAGGTCCACTGTATCCATTCCCAGACGAGATTTGTGATCCCAGCACTGCATCCAAGTAAGCCGACCCCACACCCCCCCTCTCTCCCCCACATATGACTACTCCCCTTCTCACCCCATTACACTACATATAATTCCATTTCCCCCAGAGATTGAGTATACCTATTGCAATATATGTATCCTTTATTATATATATTTTTTTAGTGTTTATGACCTTTACATGTAGTATATTGCATTATTGAATATCCTAACTGTACATACTATCCACCATTATGTTTTATATACCGATATAATTTACGTATTGATGTATAATTTTAGCCAATTACCGATATCAAGTCTCCTATTCATTTATTTATGTGTACAATTATCTATGCATTTTATTTGAGCCAATGGGGCATATTTATCAGGACCTTGCAGCACCGCCAGTGGGGACGCAGAGGCCCTGAAATAATCGCAAATGCTAGTTATTGCTAGCTTTTGCGATTATTTTTCACTATCCGCCACCTTCACGCCAGGTGGGAGGTGACGGGGCGTGAAGGGGGGGCGCGGCCAGCTGAGCCGGGGTGCGCGTCGGGACTGGAGTGGGCCGGCGCCGGGGTTACTGTCCCCGCGCCATGCAGCAACCGCTGCTGCCGGCGACTTTTCATACTAGGGCCTGGCGTAGGAAAAACGCTGCGCAGCTGGCAGCCCGATACATGAAGAGGCAGAAGCCTCATCATGAATAGAGGCGGAATTTGCAGAGCAGGGCACGAGCGCCAGGTATGATAAAATCCCCCAATTTGTGTGTGTGTGTGTGTATATATATATATATATATATATGTCTTGTACACCCCCTATATATTTATTTCTGGATTGTTCACTCCCTATTAACCATGACAATCCTATGCATTTGAAATCATGTATTTATGATGGCTCTGTTATCGTATGATGTTTTTAGTGTTGTTGTTTTTGGACCGAGGAAGAGGACAGTCGTCCTTGAACGCGTCATCCACAAAAATAAAGCCTTTACGATATTCGGACTTAACTGTTCTATTTAGCCTAGGGGCAGTGCGCACCAATTTATCCCTGGTTGTTTTTACAACCAATTCTTCCATTGATCCTTAACTAAATAATTCAGCTATGATTAAGAGCTTTGCTCGAAATGCGTCAGTCTGAACTGTGTGTACCGTCTTATTTTTGATTCAAAATAAAACGAAGTTTTACATCGTGGACACAATGTGCTGGAGGATTTTCCATTTCTTTAATGTTACGTAACACCGCTTCTGGTGACTCACAGCACCCGCTAAGTTGCTGCGATCGGAGCCGGTAATCAATACAAATTTTCTTGTTACTGTCAGCCTCTCCCTCCATTTTCTTGCATATTGTTGGAATAATAGTCATTACAGTATGCAACAACTACTTCTGTATGCATTGCATGTATGAGCCTTGCCTTTACTAGGGATATTGTAAATGTTAATAAAGTTAGGCTGTTTAAAAAAAAAACCCAACAAACTCTGAGACAGAAAAATGCAGCACAGAAATCTTTTCTTACTTGCGGCAGATTGACTGATATGTTAACCTGTATGCTGAGCAATTCTGTGAGTTCTATCAATAAATTAAGTCCCTTTAGTTCTACTACTGGAGAATAATATGCTGCTAACACACACCACCTACTGGAGACCGGCAGGTGTGGACGAGGCCTCTGACTGATACCAAGCTTCGTGATCATCGCTGCATCACAAGTCGCATGCCAGCCTTCGGTAGTCAGATCCGGCTAAGCCATCTTGTAAAAAGGATGCCCTGGTGGGGGAATGTTGCATGTGTTTTTCCTTTCTTAGGTAGTAAAGCAATTGTGTGCTTCCTGAGTCTGTTTACATCAGGGCTTCCCCTGTTGAGCAGTGACATTAAACATGTCACAAAATGGGAGTATATAGTCTTAAACTTTTTGTAATATGGCCGGAGAAAGCCATGTGTTCCCAGACTTTTTTGGGGGGGAAAAAAAATAGAATGATACACTTAAAGAGGACTGTCACCTAAAAAAATGCTCTAGGAGCTGCTTACTAAAAGTAAAACTCCTAGCACTACTCCAGATGTTAGCAGTGGTAAAACGGGAGCTTTATCAGAACCTTCCGAAAAAGCTAGCAAAACATGCAGTGCCGTATCATCAGAACACCGGACCAAGCTTACAGCGTCTGGCGAATTCATGAGGGAAGTCCAGTATTAGGCAGGGTGGCCAGCAGCACCAATAAGCGGCTCTTGCCCTTTATATCTCACTGAACCAGCGCCACACAGAGACACAGTTGGAGCCAGGAGAGGTGAGTGTTGCTGTGGCCGGTCTGCTGGGCATGAGGTACATGGGGTGCACCTGGCCCCGGTCACAGGTGCACCCCCATGTACCTCATGCCCCAGCAGGCCGGCCACAGCAACACTCACCTCTCCTGGCTCCAACTGTGTCTCTTGTGTGTGCGCTGGTTCAGTGATATATAAAGGGCAAGAGCACCGATTATTGGTGCTGCTGGCCACCTGCCCTAATACTGGACTTCCCTCATGAATTCGCCAGACTGCTGTAAGCTTGGTCCGGTGTTCTGAGGATACGGCACTGCATTGTTTGCTAGCTTTTTCGGAAGGTTCTGATAAAGCTCCCAGTTTAACACTGCTACATCTGGAGTAGTGCTAGGAGTTTACTTTAGTAAGCAGCTCCTAGAGCATTTTTTTAGGGTGACAGGTCCTCTTTAAGTGTATCATTCTATGTTTTCCCCCCCAAGAAAAGTCTGGGAACACATGGCTTTCTCCGGCCATATTACAAAAAGTTTAAGACTATGATACTCCATTTTGTGA